>JAJLUR010000146.1:23909-34069 GCA_030674225.1 Blastobotrys terrestris | reverse complement strand
TTTTTTTTTTTTTTTTTTTTTTTTTTTTTTTTTTTTTTTTTTTTTTTTTTTTTTTTTTTTTTTTTTTTTTTTTTTTGATGTTCTGGTTTGAACGTTTAACTGCCACACTTTATGAGACGATGCGCAGTGGCTAGTGCGAGAATTTGAATAAACATGATTCATGCACAACGCAAAACGCAAAAACACCTATGTTTGTGAGCGTACACACTTTTTTGTTTACTTGTGAGTCCAATGAGAGACCGCTGCAGTGCCCAAGAATTTAATTTGATCAGTAGCGAATTGAACGTTCTCAGCCATTCGAACCAAGGTATACACAAATAAAGTGTTACAATAGCCGTAGCCGTCTCCCTAATTGTCTAGGTGTAAGTCTAGGACGGCGTTATATACATATGTTTGCCAACAATCCATGAATGCAGCGGAATGGACCCTTTAAGGTAAAGAACTCAACCAAATTCATCGGTCCGACAACCACCGAACTCCTTAGCCGCTAAAACCGAGGCACAGATTCACTACTAACACAATTTCGATCGATCCAGTCTAATTCAATTGCCTCCGGGCTGCACACTCAAAACCCATTGATATCGCAGAGTTACCTTTTTCCCTTTTTTAGCTTTTTTATTTTATTTTATTTCTCGGATACCCCAACGATCCGCCAGAGTGCCTCCACGTCTCCTTTGGCGTACATCACCACTAGAGACTCTGGCAGATCTGGATAAATTATCCCACCCGCCCTCACCCTTGAGCCTCTCACTGCCCGGTGTCCGGTCTGGGCCACGGCTGATGCCCGGTAGCAAATTCAATTGCAATCTGCGGCTGCCGCCGCGGTGCGGAACCCACGGGTCCGCAAGTAAATTATACCGACGGCCTAACAAAGGGAAGGGGCAAAATACTATAAAAGGCCCCCGCTCTTCCATTCATCCAAAAAATAAAATAAAATTAAGAATCAAAAAACACCAAGAATAAATCTGTAAATAATAACACACAATGGCATGGGAAGAGCCCAAAGATTACCGTAATAGACCGGTCGCTGTGCTTGGCGCAGGTGTACTGGGTCGTAGAGTAGCCTGTGTCTGGGTTTCAGGCGGACACAATGTGATCATCAGGGACCCCAGCGAACAACAACGCATAGAAGGTGTTGAATATGTCAACAAAAACGCTGCAGCCTATGCAAAAGTAACCGGGAAAACTCCTGGTACGATCGATGCTACTGAAGATATGGCCACAGCGGTAGGAAGGGCCTGGCTGGTTATCGAGGCGGTTCCAGAAAAGCTCCAACTGAAAATTGACACGTTTGCCGAATTGGAAAAGCACACTAAGCCTGACTGTATCCTAGCCTCCAATTCGTCCTCCTACAAGTCCTCAGAGATGCTGGAAAAGGTGTCTCCAGCCGGTGTCATCAGGGTGATGAATAACCATTATTACATGCCTCCGCAAATCATGATAGTTGAGCTGATGACGGACGGACATACAGACGAGGCAATCTTCCCGTTTCTGGTAGCACGATGCAAGGAGGTAGGCTTGAAGCCATATGTTGCACGAAAAGAATCCACCGGGCTCATTTTCAATCGGCTGTGGGCGGCAATTAAGCGTGAGGTTTTGACTATCCTGGCTGAAGGTGTCTCTGTTCCGGAGGAAATTGATTCCATGTGGAATGAAATGTTTGTCAACAACGGCGGCACGCCTTGTCGTAACATGGATAAAGTTGGTCTTGACACAGTGTCGTTCATTGAAAGTCATTACATCGCCGAGCGTGGATTGAGCTCTGAAAAAACAGTGGACTTTTTGCAGAAAAATTACCTCGACCATGGCATGTTGGGTAACAAGAGCTCAAAGGGCGGTCTCTATCCTCCTAGACCGAAAGTACGCAAGCCGAGTGTGGACGATACTGACCAAAAGATCATCGCTCTGGATTTAGGTCTAGCCTCGGCTACACCATCTGTTCATGGGGGTCAGCTTGTTCAGCTCACAACCGAAGGCAAAATAACCAAAATCTTGGCCGAAAAACAGTCGTTGCCTGATGGAATTGACGCTGATTCCAAGGCTGGCCGCATATTTTGGACCAATATGGGTAAGCCAGGTGTAGAAAACGGTGAGGTTCTTTCAGCCAGATTAGATGGCTCTGATGTCCGGACAATCGTTCCAAAGGGAAAGATCAATACTCCAAAGCAACTAATTGTCGAAGTTGCTTCCAAGAAAATATATTTCTGCGATCGTGAAGGCTTCCGTGTATACCGTTGCGACTATGACGGTTCTAACTTGGAGGCTTTGATCGAAAGCAACGCAGGAATACCGGAGAGTAGCGCTACAGAGTGGTGTGTTGGTATTGCAGTTGCACCTTCACTGAACAAGTTTTATTGGACACAAAAGGGTCCTTCCAAAGGAAATAAGGGGCGTATCTTTTGCGCTGATATTGATGGCAAGCCTGGTGCTGGCCGTGACGATATTCAATGCATCCTCGGAAACCTTCCAGAACCAATCGACTTGGAGGTTGATGACAATAGTCGCACCCTGTATTGGACAGACAGAGGGGAAATTCCTCTCGGTAATTCTCTTAATAGAGTTGGCCTCGATGAAAAGGGTCTCGCTATCCCTCATTCCAATGCTCGCAAATACGAAATCCTTACCAGAAACCTCAATGAGGCGATTGGATTAAAATTAGATATCCCAAACAACCTGGTTTATTTGGCCGACATGGGAGGCAGCATATACTGCTGCGACCTTGATGGTAAAAATAAGCAAAGATTGCATGCAGATGAAAACCGTGCATTCACTGGCATTACACTTTTGCAGGGATCTTCTAATGTAAAGCTATAAGAATATCCGTTTTGGAGATTCCAAACCAGGTAGATGAGACGGTATACTTTATATATTTCGTATTATTCTATTGATTGATCTAATAGTTGAGAAAATATTACTACTGTCATCTTATAATGACCTACAATGGCAGCGATTTCAACGTAAAAGTCTCAGCCTTTCGGGATCCGATTGTATCTCCCCTTGAGTCCTTGGCCACAACAAAGATATATCCGTGTTTACCATCAAGCTCTTGCTTCTTTTCAAATCCTTGATCATTGTCAGCTGACACCAAAAGGGAACTCTCCGAAGCAGAGTCACCGGAGTAGATATCCCACTTGTCAATTTCTGTAGCACCGTTTAGAGAGATGAAAACCGTGGTTTTGTTGTTGTCACTGGAATATACAGACAGAACAGAAGGAAGTGCGTCAGGGTGGCCCTTAAAATCAGACTTGAAGGCCCTATACGTTGCGTATTCACCATTGTTGAGCGTAGCTTGAAAGACGATACTACCATCGGAAATCTTGTGCTCGGAGATGGTTGGATTGGATCCCCAGCCGATGAAAACATTGCCGTTCTTCAAAACCTGGACATTTCCTTGAGAAAAACTTGGTTGAGAACCGACTGGCAATTTAAACTCCTGGACTAGGCTGACTTTACCGATTTTCTTGCTGTCTCTAGCAGCATGTGCATTCTCATCAAGCTTGATGATGATACCGCGAGAATAATTTCTGTAGCTTTCACTAACACCGCCACCGACGCTGTTATCGAAAACACTAAGGTATCGGACGTGTTGCTCTGCTCTCTTGCCAATATCTTCCGGATCTACCCACCGAGCATTATGTTGATAGGCGAAAACCGCATCATCATCCACATCCCAGTTATTCTTATCGCCCTTACCCAAAGTCCAAATAATTTCGCCAGATTTTCCGTCGATATAATACAATGACCAGGTGTGTCGACCGGAAATCAGGTAGTTGCCGTGTTCATCTTTATCAATGGAATTCAGATGCAAGTAGTCAAATGGCTTGGAGCTGGAATGACCAGAGGTATTGAAATTGGCAGTTTCCTTGGTGTCGGACACTGGAATGTGGTCCAAGGATGCCCACTCAAAAGTAATTTCGTCAGTGGTCGTGTTGACTTCAGTTACTATGTTCTGGTAAACCCATCCTTCATCTCCGTCAAATTCAGAAATATTGCTCAGATCGTATGGAACAGGTCTGTAGGAGCTAAACACGGCAACATCTTCCCCTACAACATTGAACTCGTGAATATCATGGAGATAGCCTTGATTTTTCCCTAACTGATTGACAACCTGGAAACTATCGTCAATTATAGAATAGGAGCCGTAACCAAGCCCTTGACTGATCACGTTACCTTCAAAATAAGCAATCAGCTGTTTGCCGTTTTGGGTGAACGGGTAGAAGTTCTCAATTGAATTCCCGATCCCATATCCGGTCCAAACAAGTTCACCTTGGGATGTGAAGATATGAGGACCCAGATATGCTGCTGGTGACTTCACATCACCCCATGGAGCAACGAAGATGTACTCGTCAGAGGTACCATCTTTCTGTGTAGTGATGTTCAGAAAGGACGGCAACAGATCTGTTCGTGATTTATACGGAGGTTTTACATTGGCAAGATCATCTGCAAGAACCAAAGATAGCATAGCAGCGAAAGCTGCTCCTAACGAATGTAACTTCATCTTTGGTTTTTCATTAGACGATAAGGCTCCTTTTTATAGACCGTTATACGCTCCATTCACTGCGCATGATAAATTGTTCCACGGCACGTGTCATACTATAGATTGTTGAGCACTATCATTAGTCGGTTGCGAGCTTTTTATTTTCTATGACGATCTAGCTTGATTTAGCCATCGGAACGACGTTCGATCGTAGATCTGTTTCATAGGGCATTTCCGTAGACTAATAGACAGAGATTGGTCTCTGGGGTATTTTAGACCACGACTAAGACAGGGGATAATAAATATCCTCGGTGTATTGATGCTCAGGACCAACTATATATGAAGGCTCAGTCGCTTTGAACTCCATATAAGTAAGGATAGGGCATCATATGCGAAATATGCGTAGAGAAATCATCATAGACTGTTGAGATTACGTCTTCATAATTTCTTTTGAAATTGTGCATATGCATAGGCATTCGCGGTCCGTTTAGTTTTTCGCTTTTACTAGCTAATTAATTAGATCTCCCAAGCAAGCCTTTTTTTTTTTTTTTTTTCTTGCGGAGGTGTTCACCCATGCCGAAGTCCCAATTGGGTAACTCCGCCTATAGTAAATATGTCTAGGGGGATTCTGAGAAACAAATAGGTGTTGTTTCTCCTTTCTTTGGCAGAGCAGCCAAATCTAAATCTAGTGATTGATTGCCATATCACTTATCGTTTGATTAAATTAACTTCCATTAATAATTGATCCAACGATCGGCTATATTTTATTAGCTGTTTATTATATTGTCTTCTCCGCACTTACGGAAAAAGCGGAGCTTACCGTGAAGCTGAGTCTGCTAATAGTTTAGCCCAGTTTTTATACTGTTCGCTGACCCTGAACAGGTAGATGCCATACCCGTATATTAGCTAATTTCTCGAAGACAAGTGTTCTATGTCGTACTGAGTACAAAGTGGATAGAACCCAATAGTCTCTTTGCTATACTAAAACCAAGTAAAAGCAGAAAGGGTGTGATCACCAGACAAATACGGCTAATCCTCCACCAGCGGGAAGCATTAAACAGATTCCGGTTATTGCTTAGAACCGCCTCAGTTTTTTAATTATCATATTCTTTGTCTTATCTTTGGTATCTCATAACCCGGAAGAGAGATATTCCGGTTATTCATACGAGTTTTTTTGTTTTTCACATTTTACATAGCTATAAGCATAGATAGGTTTGAGTTTGAATTTGTTCAATTTGACAAAAAAAAAAAAAAAAGAAAAAAAGAGAAAAAGAGAAAAAGAGAAAAAAAAAAAAAAAAGAAAATCTGTTTCAGGATGTATGTTACCAATATTGACAGATTATTGGAAAGCGAATACTTGAATCGGCAGAAACCGAAATTTCGCACGGAACATGAGCAACTTCATTTAAGCGAAGCCGCATTCCAAAAACCTGGTCCCGTTACCGTTTCACTGGTTCCCAGAGTGGCTCATGGGTACTCGAAAAAAGACCATGATGCTATGGATAAAACTACATCAACTCAAGTAGTTTATGCATGCTGCTATCTGTCTATGCATACATATTTCGCCAAGTTATTTCAACTTCGACCCGTCGATATTCTCGCATTAATTTGAGTTTCCCATTGGCTTAAATGGCTGTAAGGAGGTCCAGTGTGAATCGCTGTGTTTACGCGAGCAAACAGGACACGGAATTTGCCCGTATGGGCTGTGAAGTCTCTGGAACATTTCAGGGTCAATCATCAACGTGCCTCGGGTAATTATGCCATAATTACCACAAAGAACGGCTATATAAATTGGTATATTACACTGATAATGTCAGTAATTTCATAATACACAATGCCTGTCTGGGAAGAACCGAGAGATTATCAGAAACGACCTGTTGCAGTACTTGGTGGTGGAGTTTTAGGCCGTAGAATCGCCTGTACATGGGTTTCCGGTGGATATAACACCATAATCAGGGATCCTAACGAACAACAGCGTACTGATGGTATGGCTTATGTCAACCAAAATATTGCCTCTTATTCCAAGCATACAGGAAGAGCACCAGGGAAAATTGATGCCACCGCTGAGTTGCAAAGTGCAGTTGAAGATGCTTGGTTAGTTATCGAGGCCGTGCCCGAAAATCTTCAATTAAAAATTGATGCGTTTTCTGAATTGGGAAATCTTACAAGGCCGGATTGTATTCTGGCCTCCAACTCTTCCTCGTACAAGAGCTCTGAGATGCTCGAAAAACTCTCTTCTCCAGCAGTCGCTAGTCGAATACTCAATAGCCATTATTACATGCCACCTCAATGTATGATTGTGGAACTCATGACTGACGGGCAAACTAATGAAGCAATTTTCCCCTTCCTTGTCCAAAGATGTAAGGAAGTTGGCCTAAACCCGTTTGTCGCACGGAAGGAATCGACTGGTTTGATTTTCAACCGTCTGTGGGCCGCAATTAAGCGTGAGGCTTTGACTATCTTGTCGGAAGGCGTGTCTGTTCCAGAAGAAATTGACGCCATGTGGGACGAACTTATTGTAAAGAGAGGCGGTGGTCTCTGTAACACTATGGACCAGATTGGGCTCGACACTGTTGTCTCCATCGAGAAGCATTACATTGCTGAGCGCGGGTATTCTTCAGAAAACACTGTCGATTTTTTGCAAAAGAATTATCTCGACCATGGCAAACTCGGCAACAAGTGTTCAAAGGGTGGTCTCTACCCCCCGGTTAGGCTTCCTACTCCTCCTAGCTCTCCAACTCCAAAAGAGCACAGCAAAAACACCACTCCTGACATCATTGCTTTGGATCTGGGCATCAATTCAGCCACTCCAAAGACCATGGTATCTGGGGAAATACTCAGACTCACAAATGACGGTGAAATAAGCAGCGTTTTGGTCAAAGAACAATTCTTACCAGATGGCATCGCCATCGACCGGAAATATGGCCGGATATTCTGGTCAAATATGGGGCTCCCGGGAAAGCAAAATGGGTCAATCCGTTCTTCCAATATTGATGGTTCGGACATTCAGACTATTGTCCCAGAGGGAACCGTCAATACTCCAAAGCAGGTGACGATAGAACCAGGGTCCCAAAGAATCTATTTTTGTGATAGAGAAGGATTCCGGGTTTACCGCTGTAATTACGATGGTTCAAATTTGGAGACACTAGTTGAAACATGCGCCGGGGTGGTGAATGGTGCGACTGAGTGGTGTGTAGGTATTGCAGTTGCACCATCATTGAATAAATTCTACTGGACACAAAAGGGCCCTTCAAAGGGAAACAAGGGTAGGATTTTCTGTGCTAATATTGTCGGTGAATATGGAGCTGGTCGCAAAGACATAGAATGTATCTTCGAGAATCTCCCAGAGCCAGTTGATTTGGATGTTGATGATAAAAATCATGTTCTATATTGGACTGATAGAGGGGAAATACCTCTGGGAAATACTTTAAACCGAGTCAACTTGGGTGACAATGGACTTCCTATTTTCCATTCTAACCCTCTCAAATATGAAGTGATCGCTAGGAACTTCAATGAAGCGATTGGACTGAAGCTTGACGTGGCCAATAACCGGGTCTACCTTACCGATTTAGGAGGGAGTATCTATTGCTGTGATATTGATGGTACAAACAAACAAAAAATACATACAGATGAGAACCGGAAGTTTACCGGTATCGCTCTGGTATAAGTACTACTTACCTTTGAATAAATTGTTTTGGGAGAACTTGGTATGTCCAAGACGGACGCAGCCAGTAAAGACACACATACCATGTCTATGTGACGGCTAAATAATAGTAAAAATAGAGCGTATGGCGTGGTTGTGGGAAGCCAACTCTATTTGTACCCATAGGTTAAGATTCCTTTTGATCGAGAAGTTTATGAAGCGTAGTGGCAGATTGCAGATCTGATTGTGATTTATGGCCTTCCACTTCCGAAAACTGAATTCCAACTGATTCCATCGCTCGTTTGGAAAATATCTCCACATATCTATCGCGGGGCGATCTCGTTAGCGACTGCTTCTCGCTTTCGAGTTGCGCGTGTTCATTAAGGAATTTGATCTTAGCCATAACCTCAGAAACTTGTGATGATAAGAAAAGTAGCGATTCGTTCACCGGATGAATATCCTTCAATGCCTGTTCCAGATCGGGATTTTTAGTAGGAGAGGCGATAAAGTCAAGGGAGTCCTTATACCCCTGGAGAATTGTCAATATTCTAGCACATCGACGCGATTGGGTAGTCAGAAGAAAATTTAGATGTTTCTGGGCATATATTTGTCTTCGAAGATCGTGGATTTTCGCCTCCAGTTCCGTGGATTCAGTCTGTTCCACATTGAAATCGATCTGATCATGATGAGCGAGCCTGATCCAGCCTTCCGCAATCAACTCGTTGGGAATGACCAGCAGATTCCGCAAAACATAGATTTCAAACTTATCAAAGCATTTATCCACCACTGATTCTAGTAAAGTCTCGAGCTTGGCTGTACCCATCTCGATTTCATCATCGGCAATCGTTTCATCACCCCCGTATCTGTCAACCAAAAATGTCTCCATCGCAGCCGTGCATTTGTATAGAATGTCATTCACAGCATTGATAATATCGTCTATAAGAGCTATGGGAGCATAGCCTAAGTGTTCCGTCAGAATGGCCGTATTTCTGACCAATTCTGACATGTTTTCAACGCGTTTTCTTATCACTGCGGAAATTTGGAGTAAGTGGAAGTTTGATCTTTATTTTTCCTTCTTAAACTCCCACCGGCGTCGCGTCGGCGAAGTGGTGGCAGAATATTTTCTCCGAGCCATTACCATGCGGCTGGGAAATAATGTTACGTTATAATTACTCGATTTTTTATGTAAAGCTAGGGACGCCCAAATCTACGTTACGTACATATACCTTGGTCAATTAGAGTTGTAGTTGTTCGAAGAATGTTTTGCTACTCTCTTCTTTTTTAGGACAGGGTGTCAAATTCCTGGTTTCGCAAATCCTTGAATACGAACCAGGTCGGACAACGTTAACATTTCAGTAAAATGTATTGAGAAATACTATTAGATTATATATTGATCAAATTGGATGATAGTTAGGAAATAGTGTAAAATGAAGTAAACCAGTAATGGCTGGCATGCTTGAGTAACGCCCAATCTATATCAATATAACAATGTAATACCTCTTTCTTATTTTGAATTATTTCTTTATAAACATAATAAGCTTGATACCTGTACTAGCGCAATGTCACAGAGGAGCTAAAAAATACACTCTTACAAGCTCCATCAAATTAGGAATCTCAAGAAATACGGATGTTGGCAGTTTAGTGTTCAGGGTTCTAAGTCGCGGAAACGTTTTGTAAATAAGGAACAACAATTCTATAACAGCGCTAGCCGAGATTTATTCAATATCAGAAATGTGTTATCTCGTTCGACAATTTAATATTACTCCACTATATATGATATGTATATGGTTAAATAATTAAATTTCTTTGATTCTTTCATCAAGAACAAACGCACTCCCACGTGTGGTGTCTTCGATGGACATCTTCAAACTAAGCATATGGATATATACCACCACACTCATTCTGGAAAATGATTTTAATGCTGCAGAATGGCCAGCACACAAACAGTGCTTATCTTGTTGATGAAAAAAAAAAAAAAAAAAAAAAAAAAAAAAAAAAAAAAAAAAAAAAAAAAAAAAAAAAAAAAAAAAAAAAAAAAAA
>JAJLUR010000146.1:0-23809 GCA_030674225.1 Blastobotrys terrestris | reverse complement strand
CAATTTATTCGCAGTATATGTATTGCTTTGCAATATGCATATTCATATAAAATATATGTACGGATGAACACAGTAAGTAGGATAAATAACTCAATTTAGAATAGATATAATACCATTTCACTCAATAAATTCATCCCTTAACCGGCGCACTTCCCTATTATGTTATCTGGCGAATTGGCACTCCTACATTATTTCCGCTAACCTCTTCTCACGATCGGCTCTATTTTGAATTCCCGCCGCATTCCAGACGGCTCTCAGATTCACCCTGTATTTTAGGGTTAAGCCCTAACCTCCCATCTCTGTCAATGTGTGACTGGACCTGCACACAAAACAACACCAAATTTCTTTGAAACTTTTTTTTTTTTTTTCAACCTTAAGGACGGAGCAGTTTTTGTATATCCCTGTCGAAGAAGTCCAGCTATAAACCAAAAATGGTGGGTAGGAATTAAACCAGAACCGAGATCAGTTTGATACTAACTTTAATAACAGTCTGACAACGAAGAAATCCAACAAGTCGAGGAAGTTGAAGTCGCCGTTGAATCTGCTGCCCCAGGCGGACAAATGTCCATTGAAGATGCCCTCAGAGGTGTCTTGAGAAAGGCTCTTATTCACGACGGTCTTGCTCGTGGTCTTAGAGAAGCTTCCAAGGCTCTCTCTTCCAGAGAAGCCCATCTCTGTGTTCTCGTTGACACTGTCACTGAAGAATCCTACTTGAGACTTGTCGAAGCTCTCTGCAAGGAACCAGAAGAACACATTCCACTCGTCAAGCTTTCTGACGCCAAGAAGCTCGGTGAATGGGCTGGTCTCTGTCAACTCGACCGTGAAGGTAACGCTAGAAAGGTTGTTGGCTGCTCCTGTGTCGTTGTCAAGAACTGGGGTGAAGAATCTGAAGAACGAAACGTTCTTCTTAACTACCTTGCTTCCCAATAAGCTAGACAAATTATATATCATAATTAACTCAGTTCTGCCAAAATTTTGTTTGTTTTTGAAGCAGACAAAAAGTCTGCCTTAAGAGGAGAAAGGCTTTCGTGTGCCTTTTTGAAATTATCAATTAACCATCTATAGTATTCTAATCGCTATCGCTATCGCTTTCAGCATATTCAACTTTGCCATCACCGGTCTCTCCGGCTGACGCCGTAGCAGGTGCTGCTGCTGTTGCTGCTGAAGACGTATTGTTATCACTCTCTGAAGATGAAGACTCTTCAAATTTGACATGCTTGTTATTAGGAGTAGTAGTAGTGGTGGTGGTGGTAGTATTGCGGGTAGACAGTTGGGTCAAGTCTTCTCGGACTTCACCAGGCTTCAGTAGAGATCCTTGAACAGAAACTATTCGAGCAGATACGTTCAGAGCTTTGACGGTAAACCGAAGCTTACCGTCGATACGATTTCCATCCCCGTCGATCCAATGACCTAAGGATTGTGGCTCGCTGGACTTTGCAGCGGTGGTGTTAGTAGTATCGTTGTCATCTCCTTCATCGTCCTCGTCCTCTTGCGCATCATCTGCTTGGTTTGGAACAAATGTCCAGTCTTTAGGAATGGCTGCCCGCTTGATTGTAACGTTAAAAGTGTCATGTGCTAATAAACCGATATGGGAGGGCGATTGAAGGTTGATCCAACCTTCCAGAGTGTCTCCAGGCATTGGCTTCCAAACTAGGAAATCCACAGAGATCCACATATATGCAAATGGGCTATCATACATGATCTTAGCTACTACGGGGGTGTCGTCGTCCTCCTGAGGCTTGACTTCGTCTTGTCCGCAGAGCTTTAAATTATAATGGGCGAGGACCACACCACCAGCAGGTGCAAAGTATGACATTAGGAGAGGATCCAGATGCTGCAATTTGATCCCTTTCAATGGCTCGTGTGTATATACTGGCGCAAGAGAAACGTATAGATGGGCCGACACTTTGTGGAAGCATTCGGATATATCGTTCTCATCCTTTGGGTTGGTGGAGGCCACGGGAGCCAATCCAGCTCCTGTGCTTTGTCGTCTTCGTTTCGTAGTGCTATTCAAGCCTTCCTCGGCGTTTTTTCGCTTCTTTGTCGTTACGTCTGTCATTGTTTAAGTGGATTAGAGAGTTTTTGAAGTTTTTTGAAAAAAAAAAAAAAAATTCATCTGTGCGGCTTAGCTGCAATTTTTAAAAAAAAATTAATTTTCTTTCTCGCGTCCACCAGGATTCGAAAGGGCGAAGATCAGTACCTATCGAAGACGGTCTAATTTTAAAGTCGATTTCGGCAATCTCAGCGCCATGGGGGTTTTCACGGTAGAGTATGTGACCACAACTCTTTAATGTATATGTAGAAGTCAAAATCCCGGGTCAATGATGGCATCATGGGGTCAATCCCTCATTGAATTAGCCAATGTGCCATGGGCTCGGACATACTAGATCAATAACCGCACCTGGAGTGTTTCATAGCGTCATGTGACCAGTGGAAGAGACCCAGACCGATAACAGCACCCAAGAATTTTCATGGTATCATGTGACCCATAAGTATGAAAGGCTCAATGTGGCCGTGGAGAAGACCCAGGTCAATAACAGCACCAAGAATATTTCACGGCATCATGTGACCCGTAGCTATTGAAACCGCCACAGGCAACCAAGAAAGAGCCAGAGCAATAACCGCATCCGAGATTTTCATGGTATCATGTGACGCGTAGGTATTAGAAAGTTAATGTGGGATATCGACTTATCAGGAATTTTCATGGCATCATGTGACCAGTATGCATTGAAGGGCCAATGAAAGTATGGAGAAGATCCAGATAAATAAAGACACCAAGAACTGTTTCATGGCATCATGTAACGCAAAAATATTAAAGCGTCAATGTGGGAATGGCCATGGAGAAGACCAGTTCAATGACGGTACCCAAGATTCTCATTGCATCATGTGACTCGTAGGTATTAAACACAGACCGCAAGACCCAGACCAATAACTGCACTAAGAATATTTCCATGGGGAATCGTGACTGGTATTATCGAAAGGTCAATTGGAAAAATTCCAGATCAGTAATGGAGGGTACAAAGGATTTCTTTTCTATTGTACACACATCTATCATTTATTATTTGTTTCATAACCACCAATTTAAACGGCAACAGTCGTCAGACCTCAAGCCAATAAGTGTAAAACTAACGTGGACCTTCCTGTCTTTTACCTCGGTATTCGTCAGCTCATGCTCCGCAAAGAATCCCAGGTAATCAATCTATACTCAATAGGTCACAACGTGGCCTTGTGGCGGTACTTCTTTTCTATGAAAGCAGCAAAAGCACTGGCTACTCAGGGCTACCAAAAAAAAAAGGAGTCGTCTGAGGGCACCGCTCTGCGTTCATTCTCTGGCGCGAAAGCGGAAGTCGATAAAAGAGAGACGAGCATCACCCTCAGCCTCAGAGACCTTGCACATGCACTGGATCGAGAGCGTGCCGTTGTAGTCACATCGCATGGACACTCGCGTCGCCATTTCCAGCGCAGGCCGGCATTTTCTGATCGAGTCGAACTGGTATGTGTTGGATACAACAACTTCTTCACCAGGGTCTGGCAGCTCCGTCGGTTCGTCCTCGTACGGGCTCTCTTTCAACACCATAAACGTTTCCAGCACGGATTTTTCGTTGGGGAAGTCACGGTCTAAGGACCCCATGCTCCCAGAGCTGATGAGGAGAAAATACGGGGGACCCTTGCTCGAGGATCTGATGGTCATGATATCTGTCTTCATCACCTCAAACTCTCCAAAGGCATCCTCCAGTAGGTGTCCTTTGAGAATCACCTTCTGTACCAGCTTGTCTTTCTCCAACTCAATAGCATTGTCCTCCATGTCATCAAACCCGGCTCCCTGGGCTTCAAACGTGCTCAATTGGCACTTCATGCTCATGTTGCGACCCTCCTTGAAATACACGATCAGAGGGCTTCCCGAACCACCGTACACGAACCTACAGGTGCTTGTGGTAGCTTTTTCCAATTGGTCAAAGTTGTTGTTGTTGTTGTTGTTGTTAGTAGCAGTGGTGTTGCTATTGTCAATTCTGGGGCCTCCAGTAGACCCAGCAAAAATGTGCAGACACTCAATTAAGGAGGATAGAGACAAACGGGTCGTGAGGAATGCGTCATCCTCGTCTAGCGGTCGAAAACGATAGGATGAGAAGATGTCGTTTTTAAGAAACAGATGGGCCTGGCACGCATGAGAACCGTCATCAACGGAGAATTGCAGTCCTTCGGGACTAATCGTCAGCGTTGCCTGTGAGGATACCAGGGCAATGGACCTGAGAGCTTTATGGATGTGTGGAATCGCTGTGGTCGCAGCACTGAAAGCATACCTCGAGTCCTCCTCACGGTCGGGCATTCTCTCATGTGAAGGAAAGCTGATTTTGTTGGTTGGGAGATAAGTCCGAACTTCCCCCCCCTCCCCATCTCTCTCCCTCTCCACACCCACTCACACTCACATTACATTGATTATGACCAAACGAAGTTCACGATCCCTGTGGGCACCAATCGCTGCTGCGTCGCTAATAGCTGCTGCCGGATACTGGGTGTACTCTAAATACACACAGAACAGTACGGCCATAGCTGCTAGGTCGTGCGTCCCGGGACCTAAGCCCAAAGCCAGAATATCGCTCGTAGTATCCAAGGTAAGTTGGTTTTGTATTTTATTTGTTTCATGCTCTGACGCGTAGATTTAGTCCTTAGTGGAAGCTGGTCTTCCGCTGGAACGGCTGCTAGCTGACTTCCCTAACCTAGTCGTAGTTGTGTCCCCAGACGTGACACAGGCGGCTGAACTGCAATTGACCTCCCAGATCCCAGGGAACGTCAAGTACAAGGTGATTTCGTGTGAAACGGATATGGGGGTGGTTCACGTGTTGAAGCACCTTCGCTCAGAGCTAGTTGTGCTTCCAGCAGATAGAAACGTTCAGCCGGACATTGAGAAGTTTGTCGAGTCCATTCACGTCCTCAGCGACAATGTGGAGCTTGCAAACTCCGAACTTTACGACCTCTTTTTTAAATGCTAATGACTATATACAGTAATAATAATAATAATACACATGGACTGACTGTCTTCTTTGGACCTTATTTATCCTTCTCTACTAGCCACTTCCAGGAAATGTCGCGTCTGGCCGGGTCATCTTCGCAGTTTCGCAACTTCCTGTTTCTGAGGAACCTTTTGAACGGTCTGGGTCGACTCACTCTTTTACGTCCCCCGATCGTAATTTTCTGGGTGCGGAATAGCTGACGGAAGTTGAACCAGGTAAGACCCATCGATACGGCGGTGATTGCGCTGCATACCGCCACAAACCCATATGGACTCTCCTCAATGAAGTTCTCCAGGTTCATTCCGTACAGCGACGAAAAGAACATGCCTATGGTGAAGCCTAGGGTGGAGATTGTGATCTTAAGCTCCATGAGCATGAGCGAATTCCGGTTAGAATCAAGCATAATGTTGATGATCTCCTCAGTGGTCTTGATGTTGGTCATGACGCGGTCTGCTTGCTGCACAATCTCGTCCACCTGCTTATAGTAAGCCTCCAGCAAAAGCTCGGCCTCCGCATGGTCAGACGGGTCTCGGGTCTCTCCCTGTCGCTTCTCCGTCAGATACATGCCGGCCAGGTCATCATCCTGATCCAACAGGTCGTTTAGAGCATCCCGAACGAGCACAGAGCGCTGGTAGAACTGTGAAATGGACTTACTCCGAATCAGCAGCTCCTTGAGCATCTCCCGATCAATGTGGTCTTCCAGATCGCCCAAAATGCCGTTGAGCACAGACAAATGAGACTTGAGCTGAACCTCTAGGCCAGAGACCGAATTCATGAGAATGGACTCCAACGCCTTCATCTCGTATGCCTGTCCAGAGTTGAACTCCTGGCCAAATGAATTTGATAGAGCGGGCCGGAGCTTAGACTCCAGATCGTAAATAAATACACTCAGTCGAGACGTGTCCGCCTGACTGATATCATCCAAAATCAACACTTGGTCTGACTTGATGACGGCTTGCAACTCTAGCATGTTCACAAGCATGCACTTTTTGCGCACCAGTATGGACGGAATGATGCTGACCTTGGCGTGCGAGATATTTCGCAGGTCTCTGGGATGCAGTCCGTTCTCCGCCAGGAACTCGCTCCGGGAGAACTTCCGTGACACTGCTGTGATCTGGCCAAACTGGTTCACGATAGTGCAACTGACCTGGCTATTGGTGTTTGTCGGGGTTTGAAAGTTAAACTTATCCGACGAGCTGGCGGCAAAGCTCTCAGACGTGTATCCCCTACTGAATCGGTGCGGCAGTATTAGGCTTTGGGCGCTCCATGGCCGTCGCAATAACAGCCCTCGTATCATATAAAGCGAACTAGCTCTTTCTCTCTCTGTCTCTCTCTCTCGGTCTCTCGTTCACTCCCTCGGTGAACGGTCGTGGCTGCTAGGATTTGTCCCAGTGTCCGGGATATTTCCTTGATGGGTCGGGCGATAGTCAACTCTATATATTGTCACGTGATTGTCGGAAAAGAAGAAACCCCCGACGGTGGCCGCCCGCTTCTCTAGAAGAGAAGCAAACGCATTGGCTTGAAGACGCGGGTATCACATCTGCATATACATAGTTCACTGGTACCACGTATAGAATAAAAGGACAGACCAGTGGTATGCATATACATATGCATTTATTTGCATGTGCATGCCATGGCCATAGAGTAGTATGCATAGCTATCCAATTCTAATTTAGTTAGCCTATGCATATGCATATGCACAACCATGCATAATTAGTATGCATATGCGACACTGCACATAGTATATGCATAGCTAGCTAACTACTAGCACTAGCCTACGTACGCGTGAAATACCACGCACCTACAGCATGCAGAAGTAATTGAATGGTAGCCAGCAGAGAGTAGCCAGAACTAATACACCTGGCTTTGCTTCAAAATCATATTTCGTAGCGTTATCAACTACAAGACCACACACACGCACACACCCCAATACAGCCTAAAGAGAATCACGATTGGACCCCATCGCTCAGAATGCGTACAACACGTGAGACCCGGGAGGGATCGGCAACCCTGGCCAATCATAATTAGCCGAGAGCGGGAAGTGAGACATGCCGCCTGCACGCCGCACACCGCGGGGCGAGGGGTGAGGGAGCCGGAAAATAATATTTTCACGTACACAGGAGGTTGAATATAAATAGGGCAGACAACCCGCTCTCTTAGGGCTGGCGATCTAGTGCACAATGCCTGCTACCACAAGCTGTTACCACGAAAAGCTGTCTGGCCATGCCGAACGGGCGTTTGAGATCGCCACCAGCGTGTATGAAGACCTCAATAAGCTACGGGTCCGCTACGAGGCGGAGATGAATGCGAAGGATGACCTCATTTTTGGGCTACAGCGACGAACCAATGCCCTGCTTGAGGAGAATCGGCGATTGCTCATTGAGAACAACAACCTGCTAAAGGACAATCTCAAGCTGGTGAAGGACGCGCACGACACCCCATAGACGCATTCATTCTATTTCTAGCCTATCTGTACACACATAACGAAGTTACGATTTGCTTAACGAATCTCCCTGCAGGTGGTCACATTTTTTAGAAAAAAGCAAAAGCACCGGCGTCCCTGCCGAGCTACCCTTTTGCTTCTTTTTCGAAAAAAAAAAAAAAAAAAGCCGCTGGAATCATACATCCTACATGACATATTCTTCCGTGAGGATATACTGGGCGTAGTATTGGTTTACAACCTCGTTAAAAAGCATTAGACAGAACAATCCCCTTCCTCTTTATTATATCTCTGTTTTTAACACTTTTTTCTTTTAGTTACAGCTGCAACTGGAAGAAGTTCCCCAAAAAAGTAGGAATTGAATAAGCATTCCACACTAACACTGCTTAGACCCGGAGCCACATGCCCTGCGGACAGCCTTCTTTCCTAGAAAAGAAGCAAAAGCACTAGAATTGCCTCGCAGAGCTACCTTTTTTGCTTCTTTTCGGAGAAAAAAGAAGCCGCCGGAGGCTACACAGGGTCCGTGTATTGCCCTGCGGGTGCACATAGTTTTAATAGAGGGTGACAGGTCACAGCGCCGTCTAATGGTCGTTAGCTTAAACCAATTAACTGGATATTGAGTCGAACGACTAACCCCAATACCTGTAAGTATACATAATAAAAGTCCCCATAAAAACCCGCTATAGCGCTGAATGGGAAAACAGATCAAGTTAAGTTATATAAAATGAAAAAGATCTGCCGCGGCAAAAAAGTGTCCGGGTGTTTCCCAACCTAAAATACTAACCGGCATAACTGTCACAACAATGCGTGTATGTGAAGGGCTCCTTCGATCCCCTTCCCAAGACAACAACGGATAGAGAGTGGTTGACCTCCCTAATATATCAGTACTTATTCAACACAACGCAAGAATGTCGTCCACACAAGGATTGAGCGATGATCAGGTGGGTTATGAAACCAAAGACAGTGTTTTCCTCCGTGCTAATTCGTGGTTGTAGGTCGCTGGTGAGCTGCGCAAGATGGTGGAATTCATCAAGAAGGAGGCTGATGAAAAGGCCAAGGAAATTGAACTAAAGGTAAGCACCAACCCGATATATAAAAAAGAACCCACACACGTAAACTGACAGTAACCAGGCCAATGAGGAATATGAGATTGAAAAGGCCAACATCGTTCGATCCGAGACTGCGGCAATTGATCAACAGTACGAAAAGAAATACAAACAAGCCTCGTTGGCACAGCAAATCACTAAGTCCAGTATTGCCAACAAGACACGTATGAAGGTTTTGAATGCCCGTGAAGATGTGGTGAACGAGCTTTTCGAAGACGCTGAGAAGAAGCTCAAAGCCGAGGCTTCGAAGGACGCAGCCAAGTATCAGAAGGTTCTTGCTGGTCTTATCGAAGAGGGGCTGTACGCACTAATGGAGGAACAAGTTCGAGTTCGAGTTCGAGAAGCCGACGTCGCTGCTGTCAATAAGGCTATTCCAGAAGCCGAGGCTGCATACAAGGACAAAACTCAGAAGTCCGTATCGATTCAGGTGGACGACCAATCCTATCTATCCAAGGACATTGCTGGTGGTGTGGTCATTGAGAATGAGTCTGGCAAGATTGTTGTCGACAACACGCTCGAGGAACGTCTCAAGATCCTCTCTCTCAACTCCCTCCCGCAGATCCGACATGCGATCTTTGGGCCTTCTCCATCCAGAAAGTTCTTTGATTAGAAAGTAGTAATATTATATCTCGCATTATTAATTCCAACTTTTTGTGAATAGTCGTCAGATGCGAATCTGTCAGCTCCACTGTGGAGTTAATTAGTACTAGCTCCATGAAGTCATAGCGCGATAGAAACGGGAAGTAGTCTCGGTGATTCGATCGTTGCTCTGCGAGGGCAAAAAAAACAAAAAAATAGCTCTGCCTGGCCTCAGTGTCTTTGCTGCTCTTCCAGTACGCGTGGACTAACCCACAAGTGGCTAGATACGGCTCAATACATTATATGAACTTGTGGTTCCATTGTTTTCGACTAGGCTGGAAGTTATTTACCGATTATTTCTTACCACAATTGCTTTGGCATACCCAGCATTGATTGAAATGATATCATTTGCACGTAGTTCGACTACAGTTGAAGCGGTACATTGAAACAAGGCTACAGACAGAATATGCAACACTGAACAATGCTGTCAAAAGTTCTTTAATTACAACAAATTTGAGGTAACTTACGGCTGCTCACAATTGGATTTGTTAAACCCTCAGCTACCTCTAATAACATATCTAATATGAAAATGGCTTTAGTTATATATCCGAATAGTGTGCATGGGGCCGTTACAACGTTCCGCCGCACGACAAACCATAAAAACAGTAAATTAAACGAAAACTGGGAAATCTAGCCGCGCATCACACGCAACCTCAAAAAATAATAAACTATTATTATTAACATTAAACACCAGATTGGACAGCGCAAACCAGAAACACAATTTAGAGAAATTAAATGCTGGGAAGGAGCTATAGACAGGCAAACTTTCTGGTATGCACGAGGCGGTTTTACTCGATACACGCTGAGTGTGTCAAGCGAATTGAGAATGAGGGTGAGTGGGTGAGTGAGTCGGTGAAGCAACCACAGAATCCTAACATGGGCGTATTGTAGGGAAAGCGTTGGACGTGAATGTCGTGGGAATCCAGCATATCCACAAGGATATGAGGGACGCTGTGTTTGGCAAGAAGAATAATAGGTTGGCTGACCCGAGAAAAGTGGCGCTTTCGAAGGATCATCTGAGGTTCCACGACTTGCTAGGGAAGAAGACTAAGATACAGAAGCCAATCAAGTTTCCTTTACCGAAGATACAAGGAGAAACGCTGGATGAGCACTTTTACAGGCTGGGTACTGATGTGGCCGAACCGTTTCGAACCATGAGTTTTGAATTTGCCAATGTCGAGCTGCCGGAAAGACCCGCGAAGGAGGATTGGATCGTTGACAACTCTGGATGGACACGGTACGAAAAGGGAAAGAAGCCAAAGAAAGTGGAGTATCCGCTTGAAGACACAATCGTTTTCGATGTTGAGGTTTTGTATAAGATTCATGACTACGCTGTCTTGGCCACTGCGGCATCTCCCACTGCTTGGTATTGCTGGATTTCTCCCTGGCTGTTAGGTGAGACTGATAGAATGGATCAATTGATCCCTATGGGCCCGAGGAGTAAAGAGCGAGTTGTAGTGGGGCATAATGTGGGTTATGACCGCAAAAGAGTCAAAGAAGAATACCACATGGAGGCGTCACAAAGTTTCTATTTGGATACAATGTCGTTACACATTGCTGTCAACGGAATGTGCTCCAGGCAGAGACCCAAGTGGATGAAAATGAATAAGCAGCAATCTGAAACGGCCAATGCCGAAAACTCAACAGAACCGCCTGAGGATGAAGTTGAAGATAATCCATGGTTCCACAAATCGGCATTGAACAATCTGGCAGATGTGAGCTTTCTTCACTGTGGGATTGAAATGGATAAATCTGCTAGGGATTTTTTTGGTCAACTCAATCGCGAACAGACGGTGGAAAATCTACCAATGCTTCTTGATTATTGTGCAAATGACGTAGCGGTCACTCATAAGGTGTTTCGTAAAGTACTACCACTATTTGTGGAGGTATGCCCTCATCCGGTGAGCTTTGCTGGGTTGAAACAATTGTCTTCACTGTTTTTACCAATCACTCAAGAATGGGACCAGTACATTGAAAATGCTGAAAATTGCTATCAAGAGGCATACAAGGCAATCAACGGCAAGTTGGTCGAGCTCGCAGATAGCGCGGCAGCATTGAAGGACCAGCCCGATCTTTTCTTGAATGATCCGTGGCTTTCCCAGTTGGACTGGACAATTAAACCCGTCAGAATGAAGAAATCCAAAAATGGTGAACCTCCTCAGCCAGTGGCTCGTCAAAAGCTCCCAGGTATGCCAAATTGGTACAAAAAGCTATTCCCTCGGGCTGATAGCGAAATGAACATTACCGTAAAGAGCAGGATCACACCAATCCTACTCCGTTTACAATGGGACGGCCATGCCATCATATGGACTACATATTTTGGCTGGGTGTTCAAAGCAACCCAACAAGACGCGGAAAAGTATCGCAAACTGAACTACGGTGAATGCGACATGTCTCTACAAAAGGACACTTGCGTTGAAGACGGCTATGTGTATTTCCGAGTCCCGCATAAAGATGGTCCAACTGCAAGGTGCACCAGCCCAATGACCAAAGGGTATATTGGACATTTTGAACAGAAGATCTTAACTTCTGAATACGAGCATGCCAAAAAGGCTATTGAGCTCAACGCACAATGCTCTTACTGGGGATCGGCGAGAGAACGGCTATTCAAACAGATGCCCGTATATTCTAACACTGTAGACATGGGAATGAATGCTACTAATCGTACAAATTTACCGGGCATGATCATCCCCAAAACAATTCCGATGGGTACTATTACAAGAAGAGCGGTCGAAGACACTTGGTTAACGGCGAGCAATGCCAAAAAGAATAGGATCGGATCGGAACTCAAGGCCATGGTGAAAGCTCCCGAGGGATATGCATTTATTGGGGCAGATGTAGATTCCGAAGAGCTGTGGATTGCAAGTTTAATAGGAGATTCCCTTTTCCGAATGCATGGAAGCACCGCTCTTGGATGGATGACGTTAGAAGGTACGAAGAGCGAAGGTACAGATTTACATTCTAAAACGGCAAATATCCTTGGAATTTCGCGTAATGAGGCTAAAATTTTCAATTATGGTAGAATTTATGGTGCTGGGCTCAAGTTTGCCACGATGCTATTACGTCAATTTAATCCCTTCATTTCGAACGAAGAAGCGTCCAAAACTGCTCAAAAGTTGTATAAAGCCACTAAAGGCGAAAGCACCAAATCTAAAGCGTTTACAATGAAACAATTCTGGAGAGGTGGCAGTGAAAGTATTGTGTTCAACCGGTTAGAAGAAATGGCGGAATTGGATACTCCTAAGACTCCAGTTTTGGGCGCTGCTATCACGGCTGCGTTAACCAGACAAAATCTTGGTCGATCAAACTTCCTTCCAAGCAGAATCAATTGGTCTATCCAATCATCTGGTGTAGATTATTTGCACTTGCTAAGCGTATCCATGGATTATTTATTTAGAAGGTACAAAATTCAGGGGCGCCTTTGTATCACCGTTCACGATGAAATTCGATTTTTGGTCAAAGAAGAAGACAAATATCGGGCTGCTTTAGCTCTTCAAATCAGTAATTTGTGGACTCGTGCAATGTTCTGTCAACAGTTGGGCATTGACAATGTTCCTCAATCCTGTGCATTTTTTTCGTTGATTGATATTGATCACGTCATGCGAAAGGAGGTTGATATGGACTGTGTCACTATCTCGCATCCTGAACCAGTACCACCTGGTGAAGCGTTAGATATTCACGAATTGTTGGAAAAATGTTCACAATTGAAGCAGCCTAGATTATCAGTTAAGGACACACGAAGATTCAAAAAGCTACAAGAAATCAAGTATACCCCGAGAGATCCTGTATTTGACCAAGTCGGTAAGGAAGAAGGGACCCCATTTGAGTTCTTAGAAGCTCAACTGGTGCACGACAAGGACACATTTAAGGAGATTGAAAAACAACTTCTAACAAAGAAAAGGCGGAAAAATTCTCGAAAACAAACTATGGTAAAAGAAGAGAAGAATAAGAATCGTACAGAAACAAGTAGGAAGCCAACATCGACAAAGAAGACAACCAAAGTTTCTACAAAGAATAAGGCCGCGACAAAAAAGCAAACTAAAATAGGCCGCAACGAACTAGCTTTTTCCGACTTGCGATCGATCGATGATTCTTTTATTGACAGATTGTCCATCAATTCTGCTGACTTCGAGACTTCTGGTATTGACTATCTCGGTTCTGTAAAAGATAATTCGACCGTAGTCTCAAGTCAGCCACAAAAATTGCAATATATAAAAACGAACAGTGATTACCAATCACTTTTCGCGTGATACATTTATTTATACGCTAACCACGAATAATGATAATTATTTAACACTACTCACTCATTTCCTAATGCTGCTGCTGCTCACGTTTTCTCGCTAGATATCTTTCACGGGCATCTGAAATCGCTTGGAGGTTGGTTTTAGAGGACTTCATCTGAGAAATTAAATTCTGCTTAGATATATCTTCTTGTTTTTTCTTCTCTTCATTGTGCTCTTTCAATTGATCGGACAAGTACGATTTAGGCCGAGTATAGTTTGATCTAGTTCTTGTGTAGCAAGTTCGGCTGTCCGAAGATGCACTACTGGTGGATGCATGCTTATTCTCAATTTTAGGAGCTTTCGAAACAATATTAAGCCCAGCACCCAACGTTTCACGGTCGTCCACAATTTCTCCCATATCGTTAACCTTAACCTTGTTATAGCCTGCTTTCTCATTAATTTCTCGAGCTCGTTGAACAATTGGATCTTCTTGTGCTTTGTCGTTATGGAGTTCTGAACTGATTTTTGTCGCATTTATTACCGCGTCATGTTCCTGTTCCGCTCGGTCCAGAGCATTTCTATAGAATCCGGACATGCTGGGTTGATCTTCATCATTCTTTTGTTCATCTTCCTCAGCTTGTGCTTGCAATTCTTGCTGATGCTTTTTATATGCAGACGTAACAAATGTCTCTTTATCGGAAAATTCATCACCTTCCAATTCGCGTTCTCTTTTCACTTTAACGTCTTTTGCCCGTTGCCTGTCCTTCTCGCGTATATTTTTTGTCTTTAACAAGCTGTCAATGTATTTTGGCTTGAATTGTTAGTAAAGAGTATAAATTTCAGTTTGAGATTTCCACTTACTGTCCTATCGTCGTCTTGTTGGGTACTTTGTTTGAATTTTGACTGTGCTGATTTTATGCTATCATACACCTCGTCATAAGCATAAACTGACGGATCCGAAGACTCCTCTAGTTTCTGACTCTGGATTTTACTTTTGTTACCGTGAGCAATCAATTGTGAATTAACAAGTTGTTTTTGATCCTTACCCGCAAAATTTTCATCATCGCTATCATCGCCACCTAACGGATTGTGCCGCAAACTGGATGGCTTTGGGGGCGGCTTAGGAGGAGCATTAGAACTTTTGGTAGAAAACTGGATCTTTGGAGGCGGAGGCGAAGGTTTTTGTTCATGCGAAATAATATCTCGCCGTCCTCCAAACACCACGCCTTCTGTTCCTTGGCTGGCACCACCCATAAAGCCGTATTGACGCTCATTCCAAGCAGGAATATCAGTATTTCTTTTGGTGAACTGTTTTCGGTGATTTGGCGAGACTAATTTTGGACCCAGAACGGGAATTGACGGGTTTTTTTCGTGAGCATGGCGAGATAGAGATCTCAGAGTGATCAGAACTTGTACAGGATCCTGCCGTTCATACAAGTCCACGGTTTCAAACAACTCGTGATGGGGAGTCCCAATTTTCTCTGCTGCTCTCAAGAACGCAGCTATATTCTCCATTTGCACAAATGGCATTTTTGATTGCTTGTAATGCGCAATCCCCGGTTCAATTGCATTTGCCAGCTTACATGCGAACACCCCATCTTTCAGCCCTTCAATCAGATCGTCCCCAGGGATACGCTCATTTACTACCGTTTCAATCCATTCCTTGACCTGTGATTTCGCGTATTAATACATCCGCATTGATCTTATATTCGTATGCCATGTACACTCACCTCTGCAGCGGATTCTGGATCATATTTACTTCGTCGTTCTCCTGACATCGTCCTAAGTTGTGTATGGTTAAAGGATTCTATAGACTGAAGGGGATTATTTATTGTGGTGGCGGGTTAAAGTGGGATTATGTAATATTATACGAGCACGTGATACACTCCAGCGCAGGTACGCGGTGCATACACCTCTTTAGGAATTTTTTTTTTTATTTCGCTTCATTTATTAACTGCATATTCGTACACGTTTCTACTAAATATATACCTATTTGCGCAAATAAATTACTGTGAAGACCTTATAGTGGTCAACGGGCAAGCTCGGTTTTATAGGGAAATACGGTGTAGGACAGCTTCATTTAAAGAACGAAAGTAGTCTGTCTATATTTTGTCTTGCTCAGAGGCTGGGTGGTTTTAGAACAGATGCAACTTGACTCGACGCGTCAGATATCAAATTTAAAAACTATGACAGCAGCGCCTTAGTCCTTAGTCCCTGGTCACGGGGTTTTCGCTTTTCTTTCCATGGGGCCGCCCGCAGGACAATATCCAAGCCATATTTACAACAACAAACCAGAATGTCTCAAATGGCAATAATGGACTTGATTATAATCTCTATAATGGCTATACTATTCATACTGACGACTTGAACGGACTTCCGCCGAGCGCATCGTTCAAATAACCTTGTTTACCGATGGGCAAATCGAGCACACCCAACATACCTTTAGAATCAATTTGGGTAATACTGATAACATCATCCGTCCTGTAACGATCATAGATGGGTTCAGCGTAATAACCGTCCTGCTGATATACTACAACCCAATCGGAAAAGGAGTGCTGGGAGGAACTTTGCAGAATAGTAAATTTTGAGTCCTGATTTCCGGGAAGTAGTGCATACAGATTTGAGTATTTATCGCATACAAGCGATCCCCTATCCCCGAATGAAATTGCGCTGTAAGGAAGCCTATAACGTCTCCATTCACCTGTAGAAACATCTCTCCAATAATGATGGTAAAACCCATTCTCTCTATTGAGAACGTGGAAGTTGCCTTTCTTGTCGACCACCTGACCTTCTTGGTTCATGATACCCGAGTATTTGGGAATCGTGTAGACCTCAGTCATTTTAGACGGTACAATAGGGGAGTTTAGCAATTCTCCAACAGTGTTATACCAGCTTACACCGTAATCATCGGAGTATGCATAATACAAATCATGATTGTTTTCTGGACCATTCGGGCCTGCTTGCTGAGAAACTGATGATGGCCCTCCGTCTTCGACGAAGTCACGGTATGTCCAGCTAACGTGGAACTTGCCATTGTCATAATCAATCCCATTGATATAGGCATTATTATTAACTCCCTTGAGGTACATACCCTCATTAGGGCCCACTGAAGACCAAAATTTGGTGCTAGGATCATATTGGAATAAATAATCGTCACCAAGCCCAGATCTGCCAATCCGGAGTTCCAAAAAAAGTCGTCCATCAGGTACACGCAAAAATCTCGGATAAGTAGTTTTTTCTAATTTTAACGTGTGAGATAATCGGTGTAAGACTTGAGTGAATATCTCTGGGCCCCAATGATCCACTTTCTCAACATCTATCTTACTATGGCGATAGTTCAAGATATCATTGTGAAGATCCCAGCAGAGATGAAGGACCCCATCTCCACTAATCCCCACACAAACTACATTATGACCATCATCACGGGTTTGGGAGTAGTCATTAAACTCGAGGAAATCCCAGGGATCATCATGCAGATTTAGTCTTCTTCGGCCAAGTACAACCTTTCTCCTGTTATTATAGCCCGCGATATACTGGAAACTCTTGAATGTGACCAAGGCATCCTGTTGGAAAGAGTTACTATTTATTCTATGGCCTGATGGACTCTTAAAGAGAGTTTTCATTCGCATGGGCCTTTAATAACAACAACGATAATAATAATAATAATAATAATAATAATAAAAAGGTGTTATTTAAGTATTGAATGCCGGAGCAAGAATCCTCCGGGCTAACCCCGGTCTAAGGGCCTATGCCGCCCTACCCCACATTTATCTGCCAATCTCCGCAGTTGTTGAGCAGAGATATAAAGCGCCCATGGGGTTTAGCAGCATAATTAAAGATGAGATTGACTCTCTTTGATCCTAAAAAAGTAAAGGCAAGTGGGGCTGGCGCTCACGAACGGGACCAACATGTCTTCCCGAAAGTGAAGGATTGCCGATGGTGGCAGGACGAAGGCTTGTTGAAGCTAAACCTATTCCTTATCGTTCCAATGTCTTCTCAATTTGTTCAAGGTTATGATGGAAGTTTGGTCAATAATCTCCAAAGTTTAGATTATTGGCAAAATTTCTTCGACCACCCTGTGGGGCAAATTCTGGGATTGATCAATGCAATGTTTTTTGTTGGCGGAATGGTAGCGACGCCTTTTTACTCGTGGATTTCGGATAGGTTTGGAAGAAAGTGGTGTCTGCAAGTCGGCTCATTATTAACAATCATTGGGGCATTGATGCAGGCTTTTTCCAACGGACGACCGCTTTATATTGTTGCTAGATTCATACTCGGATTTGGCAACTCACTCGTCAGTATTGGCCCCGTAATGGTGGCTGAGTTGGCTTATCCTCACCATCGGGCATTGTGTACAGCATTGAGTAATACGTCGTATTCATTTGGTTCCATTTTCAGTGCATGGGTTACTTTTGGATCGCTATACATAAGGTCCAATTGGGCATGGAGATTACCATCACTTCTGCAAATTGTTCCATCAATTGTCCAGACTATCGGTATTTACTTCCTTCCCGAGAGTCCTCGTTGGCTCATATCCCGAGATAAGACTGAAAAAGCCCTGGAAACATTAATCAAGTATCATGGGAATGGAGACACTGATGACCCAGTAGTTAGAATGGAGTTTGAAGAAATTCTCGACACGCTCACACTGGAAAAACAAGCATCAAACTCCACTTGGATTGATATGTTGCGCGGAAGAGGGAACCAATGGAGAACTTTCATCCTATTCTGGTGCGGCGCCTGCTATCAACTGTCAGGGAATGGGCTTATCAGTTATTACCTTCATACGATGCTGGATAATGTAGGTGTCACTTCTCAAGTTGAACAGACAGTTATAAATGCTACTAGCTCCATGTTCTCATTTATCTGTTCGGTCATGTTCTCCTTCTTGCCAGCACGCTATGGAAGAAGACGGCTAATTCTGATCTCACTGGCGCTCATGTGGGTGGATTTTTCCTGCCTTACGGCCACCACAGGGTATTTTGCAATGCATCCATCATCACATGTAGCGGCATGGTTTGCTGTGGCATTCATATATCTTTATAACCTATGTCACAATTTAGGGTTTGTGGGCGCAATTATGGTGTACATGACTGAAATTATGCCTTATGGAACTCGAGCAAAGGGGTTGGCCTTTTTTCACTTTGTCAGTGGAGCAGCTACAGCTCTAAACACGTATGTCAACCCGGTCGGTTTGGACGCCATAGATTGGAAGTACTATTTTGTCTATATTGGCTGGATACTTGCGGAGATTGTTGTTTGCTATGTATCTTTCCCAGAAACCAAGGGGCCTTCTCTAGAAGAAGTTGCGTTGATCTTTGATGGCGAAGACGGTGCAGCAGTAGCACCACATGCTCGTGATTATTCTGCTAAAGAGAAAATTGAGGAGATCGAAGTATCAGAACACCACGTGAATCCCTGAAAGATGATCTCCACACAGGATTATAGACCATATAACTACGATTACCAAAAAAAACAACAAAAAAACCGCAATTTTGGTTCCAGACTATGGAAAATCGCAGACAATGGCTGAATTCCGATGACATAATCTCACATAGCATGGCTAAGGGAAGCTACAGTCATCTACTGGGAAAAAAATTATTCAGATGACGGTTATAGGGTATCTATATACAGCTCAGAAACACATAATCATGTAATAATAAATAATATTAAGTGTAGGGAAGTTCGTGAGCTATCTCTGACGGTTTATGCAATAAAGAGTATGGTGCGAATATCAATTTAGCTTACATAATTACTACGTACTCAACTATATCACCTACGCGTAAATATGAGCTCGAGACACCTGAGGCTTAAACTTGACACCAGAAACCGGCACTCACATCGATATCAGTAGCAGCGTTGGCGGGAATAATGACCAGTACGTTCCCTTCATTACAGGGAATACCTATTGATTCCCTGAATTTGTCGAAAGATGAGTTCCGAACATATCCTCGATGGTATACTGACATTTTATTGCGCAAGGGGAAACAAAATTCAGTTGAGATAGATGACCTAACATCGTTTCTGGAAAATTTTGGATTGAAAGAAGAAGATATAATGCGACTGATATATCGATTTGATCCGCCTTTAAGCACTTTAGACCCCACTGCATTTTATATTTTTATTCGTCTAGTGAGCCACGTAATGCAGGGTGATTCAACGGATCTAGATCCATCTATGATATATATCCAGGCACCGGTTCCTCAACCTAAAAGCATTCTTTCGACCAAGCGAAAGAACGAATCGAATCCTACAAGTTCTCGGTCGTCTCCTGCACCTGGGAATCCTTTCAGGAAGCAGCCGCCTACCAGTAACCCTCTGGGGGAGAATGGAAATAATAAAAAGATGGATATTGACTCCTTCAAAACATTTATTCTTACAGGATCCATGCCGTCCGAAAATGGAGGAGGAGGCGGCGGCGGCGGCGGTGGAGAGACTACGTCACGACCTAAAAAGCGTGTTAGTTTTAACCCTGAACCCCCACAAGTCGCCGAAGCTGCGGCAAGAAGCATGGAAGAATTGATGAGACAGCGACAATTGCATAATCCCCAGTATTTGGCGCCTACACCTCCTCAATTTCAGCAACTGCCGCAATATGACAATAGCGAGACCGAACAACAGCAACAGGGAAATAATGAAGAAGAAGAGGAAGAAGAAGATATTGAAATTGACACTTCTGCATTTCAAAATGTCAATATCGATTCAGTTCTCCATCATGGTGTTTCCAATGTTCCCTCACCAGAAACCACTTATAAGTTTCACCCTTCCAATTCCCCATCTCCGACACCTGAATCTCAGCAGCAGCAACAACAACAATTTCAAGGACCCTCCTATATTCAACCACTGCAACCTCAGAACACTGCACAAGGGTCTCTGAAACCACCACCGCCTCCTCCTCCGCCTAGAAGAGTTTTGCACCTTCCATCGTCGCCTACACCTTCCCATTCCCAAATCTCATCTTCAATTCCTCAATCATCATCTATGCAAAATCTGCAGTATTATCCTAGTGTCTCTCCTCAGCCTTTGACACATCAACATACCAATAGCATGCCGCCAACTGACACTAACATGCTTCCGACGATCGCTCCACCACCTCCTCAGCCTCGGCGCACGAGGAATGCTCCTCCGCCAATTCCTCTACAACAACAGAATTCGTATCCAATGTCACAACAATCAATTCCTCCTCCCCCGCCACCTCCACCTCGCCGCGGAGCCGCACAGCCACCTTCAGTTGCATCATCCCCGGGAATGCCCAACATGACAACATTTCAGCCTTTACAGCAACAGCATACCACTTCAGCTCCTGACCTGTTAGCCGATCTTAGGGCTTTACAAGATGAAGTTGATCGCTTACGCTATAGATAAAGACTTGTGTATATCTTAATATTAACGAGTTGACTGATTGACCGTTCTCGGAAATAACGTACCCGCCCCACATCATGCGGCTGGGTGGAGATATTTTCCGTTACCGAAAAGGGTAGAAAGTCAACAACCAAGATCAACCCGCCTTCTCTATTTATTGGATAAATAAATAAGACGAACACATATTATCTACCTTTTTTTTTTTTTTTTTTGACAACCCCAGCTTATTCGAAAATTTGGCCATGGGGTTATTCAAGCTTCTATGGCCAGTGGGACACCAAGACGATACTTACAATAGACAGCAAATTCTTATTCCTCAATATCGACAAGGAATAGATGAAGACTGCATCGATTTACAAGTACGCAGCTTGATGTATATGTTCAAGCGATGCGATGTAGTAAACAGCAAACCTTTTGCCTATGGAGAGAACCAACGAATGCTTGCGTACGGTATGACTGGTAGCAAGAACACTAGTCAGCATCTCACTGCAGGTCGGAGTGAAGGAGAGAAGTTAGACCTACTGTATAACAAGGCTAAGTTTGATCTTCTGTTTCAAGATGAACACAGAGTAATGATTGATTGGGCCAAAAACAAGTTCCGATCGTTATGCATTTTAACCTCTAACCCAGAAGAACTGAGAGCTCTTCCAACGTTCGAAAAGCCAAATTTTTCATTCATGGTACTCCCCAGTGACGCACCTGAAAAGGAGTATATTGAAAAGCTTGCCAACAGTGATATTTATGCAGAACACATTACCAGTGTCGATATTGATGCCAGGAAGAAGATCGTCAAAAACGCACTGGCATTGGTGAAGGGAGGAGCCAGTCGAACGTTAAACAAAGATGAACGAGCTTTCATCATCCAGTACTATCTGAACCATTTAGCCACCGAAGTCCAGGTCGATCGACTTTACCGAGGATTGGCTTTGAAAGCCGAGAGAGAACAAGGAGGAGCTTTGACTCCTGAGAGTCCAAAATCTCGATCTCCAGAGCGACCGTCTGTTCGCCAGCGCACAGACGATAAGGACGAAAAGCAAAGATCGGCCCGTTCTCCAGTTCGTTTGACCTCCCCAGAACGATTATATAATAATAACGGTCCACGTCCCGCAAAGAGTATATCTCCAGAAAGAGTCAAGCCAGTCAAGAGCTCTTATGGATTGAGGACTCCGGAAAGGTCACCAGAGAGACAGATCCATCATGGCCCCCGCAAGATGAAGAGCTCATCTGCATTGACGTCTTCCCACAATCCACATCTATTGACTCCGCCGAAATTGAGCAAACAGAGTTCAATCTCTAGTATAAAGTTTAGCGATGCTCCGATCCTGGCTCCACCTCAACCAGAGTTGCCTAATTGCCAGTCAATCAAGGCACAGCTGCTATCCGAGGCCCGGTTGGCCGTAAAAAAAAAGTTGGACGATGAAAAGATGGCCCTGAAACGAGCCAGAGCCAGCCAACGTGCAGCAATGGCAACCAATCACAGATAGAGGCATTTTCTAGATCGACGCGGTGTATTTTATAAGCTAATTGCATATCATGTCATCCATATAACGATATCGATCGGGATTAAAAAGTCCCAACGTTAACAGTACTGGTACTAGTATACGTATAAGCGTACGTACTAGTGATATCGATATAGATCCGGATCGATATCCGGTACGTATATATACCGGTACGTGCACCAAAATTTAATTTGGGACAAAAAGATACCCGATCCATGCATGCCAACGTTAACGTTAACGTTATAATATTAATTATAATTAATATATATATATTCGCGATCTAGATATCTAGAACATGAATTAATATTCGAATTCGAATTAACGTTTGGGCCCGGCCCATATACGTGCGCGTACGTGCGTGTACTAGCACTAGTGCACGTATACGTACGCGTGCACGTGCGAATATAATATAATTCGATCGATATCGATATCGAAATCGATAGCGCGCGAATTTCCCACCAAAATATAATTTGGGACAAAAAGTATTAGTATATAGTACGAGTTAATATATATAGATATCGATCCAATTGCATGCATTGCAACGCGTTAATATTAATAATAATATATATAACGTTAACGTTAACGTTAACGTTAATTAATTAATTAACTGTGCCACGTACGTATACGTATACGCGTACGCGTGGATCTAGATCGATCTGCGCAGCTGCAGCAGCTGCATATATATGCATGCGCATGCCATGCCAATATATTAATTGCAATATGCAAGCTATACTATATAGCTAGCTAGCGCTGTACGTAGCGCTGCAGCTGCAGGATCGATATCGAAAAAATTAAATTAAGTACAGTACCATCCGTTCGCGCGTCGTCTCCGACCGCGCTACTGAATATGGCCCTCACAGGCTTAACTATATCCGATCGAACGAGAGAAAGTGTTACCCTGTAGGTATGACCGTACTTGAATTCTTCGAAATAGCTGGTAGTTCTTATATCTGATAATTGAAGAAAAAAAAATCACGTGATCCAGCCATATAAACGAAAAAAAAAAAACAGCCTTTGGGTTGGACTATCTATCGAAGGCGTCAAACAGGTTCGATTCAATCCTTATGGCCAGCTACTACATCCCAGCCAATTTAAAGACATCTGCAACCAGATACCCTCCTCCATGAGTTTTCGCAAAAAGCTCTGGGGGAGATGGCCGAGTGGAATCTGCGCAGCCCTTGGCATGCTAATTCTCCAGGCGCCGAGTTCGATCTAGGGCAGAACGGGTTGCGCACGCTAACCCAGATTGTGGCAGGTAAAGTCCCTAACCCATCTGCCTGCCGGGGGCAATGGCACAACGCCGCGAAGCGGCCAGCGGCATTTACAAAAAAAAAATGTAGCCGCACTTATAAGACGGTATGGCTCTTACCAACAAGAGTAGCTTGTACAGGTTTTCCCCAGTGAAACCGGGTAATCATCCATGCGCCCTGATTATCGGAAAGGTGAAATGGTTTTCCTGTGCACTCTAGGTAACTAGAGGGGAATCCGGCTCCGTCGCCAACGATACCATGTGACACATGCATGGGAG
>JAJLUR010000145.1:0-34382 GCA_030674225.1 Blastobotrys terrestris | reverse complement strand
TGTTGAGTTGGGTTAGTAGTTCTATCAAGCGTAACAATTCTAGGCGTCTTTTTGTCGTTGTCATGTCTATAATCCAAGAGGTCATACACGTCGTCACATAGAATCAACATATCGTGCTTTCGAGCCAATGCAATTAATCGTTTTCTATCATCAATGCTCATCGTACTGCCGGTAGGATTAGAAAATGTGGGCACAATGTAGAGCACATATTTGTAAATTTTTCTCGGAGGTTCAGTCTTGCCCAACATTCCGTCAACTGCATCTAATCCCCCACTATGATCCTTGAGTCCGTCGTAATATTCCAGCTGAGACTGTAAAAAGTTCAAATCAACCCCATTTTCCAACGTTTCCTCGACCGAAGTCATTTTCCCATGAAACCCAGCATCTTCAAAAACTGAATTGATGAGAAAATATGTCGGTGAAACTACAAATGCTTGCCGAGTATAACCAATCTGAGCGGCAGTACACTGCTGCAGTACGGTTTGAGCTCCAAAACTAGCCCCATTAGTGAGGTTGAGACTGTCAGCATTCACAACGCCATATTCACTCTCTCCGTGGGCCCTAGTACACCACTCAGCAATGGTGGCTCGTACATTTGACGCGCCAGGATCTGGTCCATAGACCAATGGATGTCGAATATCATCGTCATAATCACCCTTTCGGTATTCTGGAGTCAAAACCTTTCGAGCACCTTCTAAAATCTCCAAACGAGCAGTAAGTCTCTCGGTAGGATGCCCCTTGAAAAAATTTATCGGCATTTGCATCCTCTCTATTCTATATGCGTTTGGATGCCCTTTTTTTTTACTGGCTTTTTGGATGAAAAATTCGTATATTTATATTTATGCGGGGAGGATCAAAAATATATATAAATCAACTCAAAACGGTGTGCTGCGCTAGCTCTTTCCATTTTCGTATCGGCTCACCTGCTTCATAGCGCTGGAGGCGGTCGCGCCGGCAATTCTCAGCGGCACCCCCAGACCCCTGCGCGACGGTGAACCAGTTCCGACAGGGGAATCCGGACTATCGTGATAGTTTTCTTTTTCAATTCTTCCAACTGCCTTTTTGTTCATTCCTAGACCAGAGGGTGTTTTGAACGGCTTCCGTTTAAGCTCACTTTTGACGCCAAATTTTCTGCCAGAGGGCGGCTTTTTTGCACTACTTGGCTCCTCAAAGGTGGTATTAATAGACGTATCATGAGCCGGTAGAGGCGTTGGGGAACCCATTGAGGTATCCGACCGTGTTGGAGACCGTGTTGGAGACGCCTCGATGTTTTCAATCACTTGAGGCGTGTTTTCATTACTACTGTTGGCGTCGTCTTCCCATCTGACTCGTTTGGACGGTTTTTTATTTGCTGGGATAGGTGATCTGATGATCACCGTGTGTCGTTTAACAGGCTTTTTGAAAGTCGTATTAAATCCGGAACTTGAATTCGAAGATGACGAAGAGGAAGGTTGTTGTTGTGATTGCGAATAGGTCGTTGATGATTGTGGTGGTGGTGGCTGCTGCTGCTCCTGCTCCTGTTCAGATGGTCCCGGCCGGGATTCCATCATCTTTTGGATATCCTGGGTCAAAGTTGAATTATTAAATTCATTCGAATTTATTGCTGCTAGACAGCCTTGAACCATCTCATTGAACATTGCCTTGATACGGTCATAAATAACCTCCTCTCTCGCACCTCCTTGTAATTCGTGTAGTTTGGACATCATTTTAAAATAAATCTCGCTCATGGATTTCAATGAACCAGGTATGGGTATCTCACTTAATGCATGTTGTAACAACTCATTTTCACATTTCATTTTCTCGGCTTGTGCTAAAGCCTGGAAGGTATCATTATCAGCCTCTGTCCATCCAGTTGTCTCCTGCAGTCTCCTGGATAGCACTCCAATGGCCGAATCCAATGCAAATTCGTCCTGTAGACTGTTCTGACAGTAGTGCTCCAAAGAGTCCCGCTCCTGCACTAATCTGGCCATAACATTTGCACAAGTTTGTTTAATTTGAGCAAATTCTGGGAAACTTTCGTCATCATAATAATTATCGTCAAAGATTTTTTCGACTGCTGTTTGCCACATTTCAATTTGCACAATCTGATTAGACAAAGAACGCAATCTGGCCATGCATCTGCTCCGCTGCTGCCTGCTCTCTTGAGTCTTTTCGACTGTAGTTTGTAAACTGGAAACCGATTGTTGAATAGAATTGCGCACATTTTTTCTGGCTTGTTGATGTTTAGCCAATGCTATTTCAACTGCTTTATTCTCGCGGGTCCGCAATTCTTCAATTTCGGCTCGTTGCTCGGTGATCATCTTGAGATATGATCCCACGTGTCTATCAAGATTATGTTCATTTCGAACAACTTTGGTCTTGATTTTCTTTGCCCGGTCAGCATATTTGAGCGTGTTTAATGTTTCATCGTAGTGGGCACTAGAGGGAGACACGCATACTATCATCACAGTTTTGCAATTTCCTCCAAGAGAAAATTTTAGTAATCGTGTCAATTTCGAGTCCCTATAGGGGACATGGTTCTTCTGTCGCGGGTCACATAAAGCGTTAATACAATTCCCTAAAGCCAGCAGGGATTTGTTGATGTTAGCACCTTCCATCAATCTACTACCACGGTTTTTGGTCGCCGCAGCACGTTCACTACCGGCCAAGTCGATCATGGAGAATGTGGCAAACGTATGTGCTTCAGATAGTTCGGCAGTTCGAGCCCGTTGCGTCACATTAATTTGGAGAACAGCATGCGAACGGGACGACGTGGCATTAGCTTCAGTTGGGGACATAGTACGATTTTCATTTCCTTGTAGAATCATATCCATGACTTCTTCAACTGTTTGGGGTCGATAAGAACTCAAGTTTGAAACCGATATCCGCTTATCCGCGTCTTCTCTCAAGACCAAGTTTTTATAATTATTACTAGGCTGAAGCAAATCCCTAATCGTCTCATTGTAGATTTCCAAGTAGGATAGCGACACATCAACCACTTTTGTGTCTTGTAATGATTCTATTCGTTCAAATAGTTCTTTCATTGTGAGGAAAATAATACCGGGACTATCAGGGTTCCCGCTAATAGTGTGCGTCTTCCCGCAACCAGTAGCTCCATAAGCAAAAACCGTGGCATTATACCCATCCAGAATATTATCAATCAACGGCTTGCTTGTGTAAGTGAATACATCGCTTTGAGAACAGTTCTCATCAAACAGGCGGTCGAACACAAACCGATGTTCCCGGATTCTATTTGTATTATTCTTCCCAGGAAATGCCGCTTTGTGCATAGATGTCATTGGATTGCCTTCTGGAGGGTCGAAAATGAGCATCTTGTCGTCCACAACGTTAATCACGCTTCTAATTCCACCTTGACCTCGAGATGTCATCCGCTGGCTGGAAGGCTCCTGTGAAGCACTAGCAAAACTCCCATCTCCAAGAAAAATCGGCTCATTTGAGTTCTGGCGTAGATGCTGGCTTTCAGTTTCTGTGAAAGGACGGACTCGCACTAGACATATATAGTTAGTCCTACGTATTGCGTATGTTTGGCTATCATCGGAAATGTCTCACTCACCTGTTACAGAAATTGATGATTCCTTTGCTACTGGAGTCATGACGTCGCACTAAGAAACAAGACACAAAAAAATATAGAGAGTATATATATCCGTGCGACGTTTTGAATATCTTCGGTTTTGTGTTTATTATTATTTGTTTTTTTTGGATATTTGTTTATTGTTTCATAATAGGTACGTGAGGCGTAGTCACGACAACACGAAAAAACGGTACGCGTATCATGATAGGTAACCACATGCGAGGGGTAGATATGCACAAGCAAAAAAAAAAAATTGCATAGCACGGTACTAGATATTTACAGATATGGTTTGGGTTGAACGCCTAAAGACTCCATGAGTTTGTGGAAATAGTCCAATGCTTTAGAAAGATCATTCTTCTTTAGACAGGTGAGCACCGGTTGGAGAATTCTTCTTGTTAGTGGTATGCTTGCCCGCTGGCAGTCTGAGATTATTTCGTCGATCAACAACACATCAGCCTGTCCACAAGCGACATCTATCATGCATAGAATAGTGTCTTCATTGGGAGACACATCAAATTTGAGTTGTCCATGTCTATAGAAATTCAGTGAGTTATCGATATTCCGCTTGGCCATACCGTGGAGAACTATATTATAGAGCAGGGTCTTCACGGCATCGACAGACCGTGGATTTTGCTGTAAAGCAATAAATTTCTTTTCCAATGTGTTTGCATTCTCCAACGACGTTGATACCAGATTGACGAATTCTGGCAGATCTCTCAACGCAACGTCTGACGCGCTTTCACCTAAACGTTCTATAATTTCAATAGCCGGAACTAGTTCCCCACAGATAGCATGAGCTTCAATTAATGGAGCCAACGTCTTACCAGTACTTGGGATATTTTGACAGGACGCTAGAATTCGTTGACGATATCGTAAAAACGCCCATCTTACCATTCCATAGTTTCCCTTTCGCTTTGCCACTTCCATCATTCGCAAGAAGCACCAGTCGTCCAGCACGATGTTTCCCGGAATAACAGCGGTCTTCCATGCCCATTCTAACGCATCATAATGATATGCCTTGGCGGCATATGAAATAAATAGTCCCCATGTTCTTGAGTAGATTGTTCGGGCTCCATGCAATTTATATACAATTTCCCATGCAAAATCAATATCTCCATTCTCCAGCAATGCAATTAGGAGGATTTCGTTACAATGATACGACAACCCCATACCACTCAATGCGGCCTCTCTCATAACATCTATTGCCCCTTCCAACTCACTATTTGCGATATGAAGCGAGATCAGTCGTTCATAAAGCGTTTCCTTCCGCCTCTTGGTAGTTGGTTGTGGGATAGCCTGAGTGATTTTCAAATATCTATACTTCATGAATGGGTCGTGATGCTTTGCAATAATGCGATAGAGAATGTGCAACAACTCGGGCGCACGGTACTCATTCAAAAACCCTCGCTCAACGTATTTTTCAAAAATACTTAACCCCAAATCTCCATGCTCACGTGTACTACGGTCATCATGGTGTTCTGCCAAAGTTTTTAACATTTGTTCGTACAACTCTCTCGGCGCTTTATCTACGCCTTTACCGAACAAAATTTCACCAATCCTCAACACTTCATTATAGTTGCCTTCTTCCCGTAAAACATCAAAATGCTTATACAGCACTCGCCATTCAGTATTCTTTATAGCGCTTAATTTTTGTTTTTCTATAATAGGTCTGATTGGGGAAGAAGTTACCTCCGACTCTTTCATCCTCTCATGGTTCCATGCTAACGCACTTGTATGATTATGGACTTGACCACGGAAAAGATTTATCCTCCCTCGAACAGGGCAAAAAGGAGCAGTCCTAGCCAGACGGCTTCTAAGCATAATTCGGGGTCCAGATGCGATTCTGATGTGTTTTCTGTGAGAGGGAGAAAAAAAGTCGTGATGTAAAAAAAATGGATTATATAATCCGTATCGTAGGAAAACAAAAGATTTCAAGGGTTAAACGGGGTTACCAAAAAATAATAATAATATACTGGGCTGGATTTGCTTTGGTTAACAATGTTATCCTCTTGTCAATAAAGAACTGTCATAAAGTCCTGTACATGTCGGTGAATCCTTTTTCGGACACAACCTCAAATAGTGTAGTGGCTCAATCAATATAAGTTATTGGTGTCCCAATCAACGGCTGAGAGAGGTTTCGAAATTTTTCCCCAATAGAAATTCGAAAATTGAAAAATTCCAAATTCCAACTCCACCACACGTTCAGACGATGTTCCGCTCAATAATACGAACTCAAGGGTTCGCAGCTCGGGCTGCCATCCGCCCAAGAGCTATTGTGGGTATCAGATACAACTCCAACAACGCCATCAAGACTGAAATTGGTTCTGTTGGAGCTACCACCCCTACGCCTACCCCTGCGGAAACGGGAGCTATAGAAAATGCTACAGAGTTGGCAAAAACTGTCAGTCCTGATCAGATTGGATATTTTGACTCTGTCGGACTCGCACAAAGCTGGTGGTGGCCTCCAGACTTTTTCCAGCATGTGTTCGAATATACCCATGTTTATACTGGCCTGCCATGGTGGGCCACTATTGGTGTCGTCACTATTGTGATGAGAGCTGCAATGCTACCAATCTATTACAAGGCATCCGACACTACAGCAAGATTTAGTAAACTACAACCCGAGATGAACAAGATTCTAGAGGAATACCAAAAATCAAAGGACCCTACAGAAGGTCAAAAGGCTTTATTAAAACGTAAAAAACTCATGGCCGAACACAACATCAAATATCGTTGGCTGATGGGTCCAGTTTTTGCTGCTCCATTTTTCATTGGTATCTTTGCCGCTATCAATAGAATGTGTGCAGTTCCAGTTGAAGGATTAGTGACTGAAGGTCTTTATTGGTTCACAAACTTGTCGACTGCGGATCCTTATTTAGGGTTGCAAGTTATTACTGCAGCCATCTATTCTGCAACCTTCAAGTTGGGCGGTGAAACTGGTGCTAGTAGTTCACCAGCAGCTTCTACAATGAAGAAAATTCTCCCATGGATGCCGCTTATCGCTATTCCATTGACAATGAAGGTTCCTGCTGCCACTTGTTTCTATTTTGCCCTAAATGGTCTTCTTTCATGCGGTCAAGCAGCTGCTTTCCGTTCTCCAACCATCAGAAACCTGATCGGACTTTCTCCTTTACCAAAGAACATTCCTGATCCAAATAAGAACCTCAGTACCACTGAATCGGTCAAGAAGCTATTCAACAACATTAAGGAAAAAGCTGAGGAAACGGCAGAACAGAACCGACGAGATAAGGAACGTGAGGACGCCCACAAAGCACAAGAGGCTAAATATGAAAGCCAACGGTTTGTTCAGTTTGAAAAACCAAAGAAGAAAAAATAGACCCTGTATATATATATCTTTATGTAAAGAATTGTGACATTAAAACTCATTCCTCTGAGACTTTGACAATTATCTTACCCGTTGTTCCACCATTGATGGCCTTGGCATATGCTGTTTTGGCATCTTTCCATTCGTAAATGCTATCAGTGATCACTTGAACTTTACCATCTTCAATGTAATTGACGATTCTTTGAAGTCTTTCTCCATTGGATGTCAGCCAGAAATATTTATAATCAACCCCCTTTCCGGATAAGCCACGGGTATTTTTCCACTGCACCAAATTGAGATAGTATTTTACGTAGAAAGGAATCCCATTGAACCGATCTGCGGCCACTTCACTAGACGGCATAGCGGCTATACTCCTGACAACACCATTTTCAGAAACAATCTTGGCTTCATTTTGCAAATCACCAGTGGTGTCGAGTATGAAATCTACATTGGAAAGCTTCTCGGTATAATCCTCTTTCTTGTAGTCCACAATCTCAATGTCTGGAACTACATTTTGCATTCTTTCCACTTTTCCAGTGGACACAGTTGTTGCAACCGGCACTTTAAAAACATTACTCAGTAGTTGAGTGGCATATGAGCCTACCCCACCTAATCCGGCAGGCACAAAAGCTTTGTTGAAGTTACGAGTTTCCAGATTCAAACTTTCCAGACATTCAAGGGCAGTTAGAGCAGCCAATGGGATGCCAGCACTTTCCACAAGTGTCACATTTGATGGTTTGTTTGCCACATATTGTTCATCTATAATGACATATTCTTGAAATGTGCCCATCTCAAACACGCGAGAGATGATCTCATCTCCAACTTTAAATTTCGTAACATTGGAACCTACTGCCTCTATCGTTCCTGATACATCGTACCCAACAGGACAAGGCAGTCTCAAGTTCCATAGCGGTTTTAGTTGACCTTCAACAATTTTCCAATCTAAAGGATTGATTGATACAGCGCAGACTTTGACATAGATTTCGGTGTCCTTGATAGAGCTCTTACCAGGGGCCTCAACATCATCAAAAAATTGAAGAGCCTTCTCTGGTTCTCCGTATTTCACCAATCGTAAAGCTTTCATTGTTGTGGGTTCTTGTTCGAACGTGCAGTAAGAAAATTTCTCTTTTCAGCTGATCCTACACCGCCCAGGCCCATGTTCAGATGTTCTTTTGTTTCACTTCTCCAGATCACTATGTGCGGCTCAGGTTTGACAGGCCAGATCAGTTGACTGTCGGTTTATATATTTTTAACGTCCATCGTCAAAATTTGACAGAGTTTTTAGTCGTAGTCCTTATTTGGCTTCTGATTGCCCTATCATGAAGTAACTGTTAGATGGTAAAGGGTGGGCTGTTGTAAAACGCATAGTGTAACTGCCCTTGTTCATATTACAATATTTCATTCTTCTAGATTATTAAAGGAGTTTGACTGAATTATATCCGCTGAAGTATTGCCCTGTTGCCATACTGCAGTGCCATTGGAGAATTCTTTTGACCAGCCCGTATTCGTTCTGTAATGCTCTCACTCTGTGAAATCTAGGAGTCCATATAACTCTACATTGTGCATACTATTAATGGTATGATGCAAACATTTGAAATTCTGTCTTTGGTGGAATGGTTGTGAATACTCCTAGGAACGTGGAATATTCTTATGTCTATGTATAGGAAATAGTTTTTTTATGGCATGTGCATATGCATATGATCCATATACATATGATCCATACTCAATTTATGCATACTACGGGCACGCATGCTTACAGGTCATTTCATTTGGAGGAATTATGTTGAAGTTCTATGCATATGTATAGTTTATGCATGTTCATTAATCTATGATTAATCTATGAATACGTCTTAAAATTTTTGGTCCATGTACACCTGTATACATTCCACCAACAAATCTTTTTTTTTGATTCACTGGTTTAATTTAAATTTACCCCTGGTGATCTGTGGCACTAGCGCGCAAGCGCGATATTGATATTGTTTGGCCTTGTTAGGGCCGGGTGTGTCTCGAACTGAAACCGGGGCAATTGGTTTTCAGTTAAAATCTCACTGAATAGTCAAAGTAAATTACGATGGAAAGGACATTGGAAATTGAGCCCTCAGCTGCCGGACACTAATACAAAATTCAACGGCTGTATTATGGAAGACATTTCCATTTACGCCGCTTTTGAAAAATTATATCCATTATTATTACTTCATTACTAATCTGCTACTTTAACAATCACCTTACCAGTGACACCACCCGACTTAGCCTTGGAAAACGCGTCTTTGGCGTCTTTCCATTCATAAACACTGTCAGTCACAGGTTGCACTTTACCGTCTTCAATATACTTTGCGATTCGTTGGAGTCTCTCACCCTGAGGACTAAGCCAAAAATATTTATAATCGACGTTCTTGGCCTTCAGTCCACGTGTCTCGTTCCAATTAGCCAAATTCAAAAACCATTTCACATAGAAGGCAACGCCGTGGAATTTTTCGGCAACCACATCACTGCTTGGAGTCGCCGCAATGCTTCGTACGAGACCTCCTTCAGCCACAATTTTGGCTTCATTTTGTAAATCCCCGGTGGTGTCAAAAACAAAATCAACGTTGGAAAGTTTGGTAGTGTAATCCTCCTTCTTATAGTCAATAACCTCAATATTCGGAACGAGTGACTTCATCCTTTCAACCTTTGCAGTAGAAACAGTAGTTGCAACAGGTATGTTGAAAACGTTAGCAAGCAATTGCGTAGAGTAGTGGCCGGTACCGCCTAAACCAGCCGGCACAAATGCCTTGTTAATATTTCTCGCACCAATGTCCACACTCTCAAACACTTCTAGCGAGGTTAAAGCCGCTAAAGGGATACCGGCACTATCCACAAGGGACACATTTGATGGCTTCTTCGCAACGTAATATTCATCCACAATGATATATTCTTGGAATGTGCCCCACTTCGGAACACGGGACATGATTTCATCGCCAACCTTAAAACTGGAAACTTTTGAACCCACAGCTTCAACTGTTCCAGAGACATCATATCCAACAGGGCTGGGCATGTTCAAAGAGAGCAACGGTTTTACCATTCCAATCACAATCTTCCAGTCGACCGGATTAATTGATACCGCAGCAACTTTGATGTATACTTCAGTGTCCTTGATATCGTCTTTGCTTGGAGCCGGTGCATCTTCCACAAATTCGAGAGCCTGTTCTGGTTCTCCGTATTTGACTAATTGCAACGCTTTCATTATTGCTTGTTTGGGGTTTTCTGTGGCGACTTTGACGTGATTCCAATGCCTCTGCCTTTTATATCCTGTGCGGCTCACGCTGACTAGCTCTATATTGCGCATGCGCATCGAAGTAAAACAGGGCGGAGAGAACAATTGCAATGGTCACAGCCAAAAGGTTAATGATAATGATGACTGCAATTCGGGTTGCGTTTATTCATACCATTATTTTTCTTAATTGATCTTATTTATAGGTGCCAACGGTAGATATATGATGACTTTGCTCAGAAAATCTTACTCAGCGATACATCTGTCAAAAATCCTTCCACTGGTAACTCGATAACTCTTCCGATTACTCTCGGATTAACGGTCCAAAAGAACATTGCAGATTGATGAAGAGTAATTGAGGTGCGGAGTTGCGCCTACTCCGCTGAGCAGGTGCGGAGTTGCGCACCCTGTCTTCATCATAGTTAGGAGTGTATCTGAAACACACTTGCATACCGGTCGGAGTCGCGGTCATTGAGTCTTGTCTGCGTCCGCCAAATCATGGATAGCCGTATCCGTTTGGAGAACGTGGATAAATGGTAGACATAACTCAGCATGACAGAATTTCCTTCTGTATTTACAATTCACCGGGTATTGCTGCAGCGAATACACAATATTTGCCATTCGTGCGTACGTGACGCTCAAAATCGATATTCAAAAGTGTGCATATATATATATCCTACTCTACATTCTCTCCCCGGATTAATAATGATTACACACGGATTTTTTTTTTTTTTTTTCTTATTAACTAATATTCGTACATGTTACTATGCATATGCATACTAAAAAAGATATACTCATTTGCACAACTAAATTACTGTGAAGATCTTATAGCGTCGGTGGGCTCAATCATTCTCCACTGCAAGACAATATTGGTTTACACATGTGCAATCTATGCACATATTTGACAACGAATGAAAAAGGGGACGTATGCATACCCATCGCATCATGAGGGAAGTTGGTGCAATGATTTTAACACAAATCTATATATGCAATATGCAATAGAAACTATACGTGTGTAATGTGAGGCAGGAGTACGGAAAATTAGGCAATATATATATATAGGTTACTTCCCCCTCGGAGGAAGAAACAATCGTACCTCTACACTATCATTTACGTTCACTCCTTTCCTAGAGAGGAATACCACTTGCAGGTATGCATATTCGAGCTCCCTTACAATTATGAATCATCATTGTCATCATCATCATCAAGTACGAATGATTGCTAGTGCGCCATAGAGCGAGATATATGCATAGATGTGAGAAGCTGCTTGTCTCTAACAAAAGCACTGTATATTTACTAGCGAAGACACGCATCAACAGCACTTCAAAATGGCAAAACTTCAGAAAAACCGAACGGCAATATTGTGTACATGTACTGGTAATTTCGAACCCCCACTGCACTGATTCGCAGGAAAAAAAAATCGCGCGATTTATACAGCTGCCTATGCACACAAAGCGTAGATAGAGTACCCTCAAACAATTGAATCTGTTTTATCGCAATCGTTTAATTCGGCCACACTCAGCCCCAATGATAAATCAAGCTGTTCTACTCGTTCCCGAGCAGCTTCCCAATCGTCCTCCAACACTACAACGGTATTAGTAAACATACTAAAACAGAATGCGTACTAAAACTCACTGGCCAATTTGTCTATCTGTCGGTTGATAAAAATTTTAAACTTGTGTGTACCATCCTGCTGGTCGATGAATAGAATGACAGTTCCCGTGATAGGATCAATGTTATACAGCCTGCCCTTCACAGGAAGTCTATTGAGAGCGCTTTCAAAATGGACCGCAAACAGTCCGCCTCGAGATTGTTCAATCTGTTCTAACGAAAGCCCAAATTGCGTCGTCGTGGTCATACAGGGTTAGGACAAAAAAAAAAAAAAGGAAAGCGGGTTGTTCGATGATGATAATTTGTCCCAAGAGTGCATTAAACAACGTAATCTCCCTCCAACTTTCATCAATTTCGGCACAATGGGAAATTCAGCATCACAAGAGGAGGAGGCCAGAAAGAATAGACAGAGCTCGAGAAAGAGCTCCACTCAAAGCCACCGTCCGTCAGTGGCGGATGAACGTGTTCCGACAGACGTACAAAATTTTGATCAACAGCAACCACCGTCATCCACAGCACCATCAACATCAACACAACCCCAAGCATCGTCATCATATAGCAACAGCAGTAATGGAGCCAATAATAGTATAGGGGGTAATCCGCTATTACCAAAGCCGCCTACTACAACCACCAGCACAACCACCCAGGTGTTTAGGGAATCTTCATTTGAACGGCAAACGCCTGAATTTAGCCATGTAGAGAAAGTGGAGCCAGTGGCAACACCTCAACGACCCCAAGTTTCGAGAACAAAATCGGCCATCGTCCTGGAAACGGAGCATGACAATGAGGTGGAGGAGGAGCTAGAACGAATGAAACTAACCGACCGGCAACAATTCCCGCCCACACTATCGCGGGCCAATTCGGGCGAAGAAATAGATTTAACCGCCCAGGTCCAAGAGGAAGCAAAATACGATACAAAGATTGAGTGGAAACAGGGTGGGACTAATGTATATGTAACCGGGTCCTTCACAGGCTGGAGGCAGATGATCCGTCTTCATAAGCAGGAAAGCGGAGAATTTAGTACCACACTGAAGCTACCGGCCGGCACTCACCGGTTACGGTTTTTGGTGGACAATGAACTGAAGTGTGCGGATGATATGCCCACGGCGACGGACTCGATGGGTAATTTGGTGAATTACATTCAGGTTGGCGAAGAGAGTCCAAGTTCGCTTGAAGATCTCATTGCTAACGAGGATGATGATCTGGGAGAAAACTACGAACGGGTTCGGGATGATCAAGTAGTTGTGATGGAGCCAGAGCGGGAATATGGGACTGAAATACCCGAAGTCTTTACTAACCCAGAAGTCATGGATAAGTTTGTCTCATCAGACTTTGTGACGCCTCCCGTTCTTCCTCCGCACTTGGAAGGCGTCATCCTCAACTCGGACTCAACCGAGAAGGACAATAACTCCATTCTCCCCATCCCCAATCATGTTGTTCTTAATCACTTGGCAACGACTTCGATCAAACACAACGTTCTGGCTGTTGCGTCCATTTCGCGCTACTCCCGAAAATATGTCACCCAAGTTCTCTATGCTCCCTTACAGTAGACTCGTATTATTATAATAATGTATACTATCTTACTCTGCATGCGAAACTAGCCTAAGTCACTATTTCGTTCCTAAAAAAAAAAAAAAAAAAAAAAAAAAAAGGTCCACACCTGTGGTAGCTGACGGACTAGTTGGAGTCTAGTGTGTGGTGGTAGCTAGCTACTATGTGTGTGTGTGCGTGGTGCCGCGTCCCGCATCATCATCTTGCAGTGACATATGCACTGTGGAGAAGAAGACGGTTACAAGGCGTAGTATGTGCGCACACACTACACAGCGGAGAGGAGTACCAATATTTCATACGAAATATGCACATGTAAATGTACGTTATTCCAGTTTCCCACCTCGGAGACTCTACTCGGCCTTTGAAGAAAAATAATAAACCTTAAGAAAGCCCCCTCCTAGAAAAGTGAAACAGCGTGCGTCGTTAGCCGAGCCGCATCAATGCAAGTCAGGGGTTCGCTGTCCTCAGGTCATTTTTCGGCATGTATTATTCATCGGAAGATACATTCTGGAGAGTGATGCAATACGTGTGCATAACTGTTACCGTTTGGAAAGAGGTTTTCATGTTGATAGATAGCTGTTGGCTGTGGCATTAAATTATTATCATAGGTGTTGTTGTACCTCATCGGCGTTGCGGTGGGAGAGCCTCATCATAGCGCAGCTGTGAGTAGGTTATACATTTTATTATTTGAACTTTTCACCTCAGCAAATGACAAACTATAAAGCAACAGACACAAAATAGAGATCCCATAAAGGAGATTACATTTAGCCTATCCTCTTCGTCAGCTATTCCTTGGTTCCTCAGTTTTCCAACTTTCCTTTTTTTTTTTTTTTTTCTTTTCTTTTTTTTGTGCGTGTTTCTCGGGTTACCCCTTTTGTTGTTAGCACATTCATCATCTGGTGGTGGGCGAAAAATCAGGGCTAATAATTTTTCTCCGTTTTCTTTTTCACCCCCCTTTTTTTTTTTTCTGTTTGTGAACGGAACAACAACACACACATACACACACACACACAAAAAGAGACGCTCTCTTATTTTCGTCATAAGCGACTTTGCGATTTTATAACACACCGGGTATCTTGGAAAATAATAAAAAGGAAAATAAACCTCTGATCTGTCTGTCCCCAGAGTGTCTTCACTTATTATTATACCCACACATACGCAGACTTGCATACTCCTTACATACTAGTGTGCAGTCTCTCCTTAACGCTCACATTTCCTTCTCTTTCCGCCCTCCACCCTCTCCTCGCGCCTGGAAGAATCGGTTTATGGATTGTGGATCCTAATTTTCAGTGGTTTGCTATTTTGTTAAAGTGTATATTATTATTTGGCACCCTTTACTGGTTTGAACTTAATTACTAACGCTTTTTTATCCTTTTAGAATCTCCGCCTTCTCGAATATTGTCGTCGTAAACGATCTCTCTCTGCTTAATTCAACCACCGAAGCAATAAGTATCCTAGTCATAACGGGTTTTGAGAGGTAAGTCGAGTAACAACATATTCTCCGCAACGCTAATACTAATATCCCCCACACTAGATATGCATAAACATAGTTATTCCAACCCAACATCTGAAACGACAGGGGACTCCAAGGAAGGATGGCTGAATAGGTATATGCACCCATCAGGGACAAGCCCGTTCTATCGGTTGAATCGAGCTGTTATAAAGAATGGAAGCATGAGTCTTTACAAGCCTCCGGCTGAATTGGCAATATCTCATTTCGATTCTGCTGCACCCATAGAACACACCAACAACAACAGCAGCGCCAACACCCACAAGCGAGTCTTATCTTCGTCAACATCTACTAATACTATCGCAAAACCATATTCTGCGTCTTCTTCCACTTCTGCAAATTTTAATTTAGGCGCAGGTCCGTCTACAGCCACTTCCTCGACTCCCACTGCTACTAATAATCACAATTCTGCTGATTCCGCTCACCCAGTGCAGATTTCGTACAAAGGTTCGGATCCTCATCCAGATCTAGATTACGACGGTCGCGGTCGCATCATTGGGGGGTCGGATGAAGCTATCTGCCACACAGTCTTGTTCGGCGACTCAGACGAGTTTGCAAAAACTACGATATTATTACTACCGTTGCTCAGTGATATAGTGACGGGGTTTGAAATTATGACGGAGTATGCCAACATGACCCAATTGGCAAGGTCTCCCGCAGCTGCCAAGGGACTGGTCGAGCGGTTGCAGCTGGTGGTGGAAACTGTATTACTAAACTTCCCCGGAATGCTTTTGGATACCACAATATTCGCGGGACTGTTACATCTGATAGAATCGATATCGCACTTGGACGATGCTGTTACCAACGACCTTAAAAAGGCCGTCACGTTAAAGCAGAATTCAATGACATCCATCTTGTCGTATGGCACCCATCAGGAACAAATCGTCTGGGCTGCTCCTCCGGCCATGTTGAATATGTCTGATAAGTTGCGGGATTTCTTGAACAAAGCTGAAGTGGCCCAGAATAAACAGCAGGTTCAAATATCCACTATACCCCCAGAGCTGTTTCTCGAAATGTCCACTGAGCTTTTATCTTCTCAGATATTTTATTTCCATCTGGCCTTCTCGCGGGACTGGTCTCCAACTTCGGACATTTCTTTATTATTCACAACAAAGTATTCATATCATCGTCATTCTCCCTTGGTATTTGATTCGACCAATATCCACTTTCTTGGTGGGCTACTACTGGATCATTTGTTCGGCAGTCACAAAAAACCAGTTGATGCGGTTCATAGGGGTAAATTGGTCACTCATTGGATCGACCTTGGAAATGCGCTGAAAGGTTGTGGCGATATGGTTGGATGGTTGGCCATTGCGACTGTATTATGTTCGGTTCCGGTAATGAGACTGAGAGATACGTGGAGCCACGTTTCATTGGAACTAAGGGACCGTGTTGTGAAAGAATGGGCTCCTGTGGTGTTTGATTTAGAACGAAGACTGATGATTGCAGACATGTCGAGGAAATGCACCTATCATGTATTGGCGCCCCAGGGTATTGGCATGACTTATCCAAAGGAACGAGTGGTTCCGTTTTTTGGCGACTTGTGTGTGAAATATGAAGAAGGTTCCACTTACCGTCAATGTGAAGGCAGACTGAACAGAATACGAACCGCATTTGAGCGATGGGTTAGCTATTTGGACCAAATTCCCCAGAACGACACTTTTGACAGCCCGCCAGAGCCTATTCCAGCCCTGCAAAAGTTATTGTATGCATTGCTCGCCCATCATTATGAAACTCCAGTGGCGAGCCCAGAGACAATTTTGAAAATGTCTCTCTCTGTTGAGCCAGCCACTTCAGATTCCTACCTCAAGCACCATTATGTTCAGAAATCTCCTCTCAACACTGGATCATATCTTCCTTTGATCTTTACTGAAATGAGCCCGTGTTACAAGTTGTTCCCCAAGCCGGTTTTGATTTCAATTAGTGGTGTCACACTTCCACCGCCACAGAAAAGATCAATGCGAGGTGGAAATAGAGATTTGACTGCAACCACATCAGCCAATCCAACGGCAGCTGCGGCAGTTGCTGCGACGAATAATAACCTTGCGAGTATAAGACATGGCTCTACAAGTGGTCTGTCGATTGCTTCTAGTACATCGTCTAACTCCTCGTTGAATAATTACGGTAGTGGATCCAACCCATCAACTACGGAGATCAAGGACTTGGACACTTCTGGCCGAATGTTCATTTTGTCACACGATTCCCGGCACAAGTTGATTAAAGCTGTTAAGGACGTGTTAAACTTGGATTCCAAATTGTATTATGCCAGTGATGACATTATTCTCAAGTCGTTGAATAATAATGATAATTTAGGCGTTGACGGTTTGGCTCCTGCGCCCCGTCAAAATTACAAACCCCAAATGATTGACTATAACACTGGGCAACTTGTCAATGTAGCTGTAAAGGCGGCTAACTTGGATCGTTTGATCGATATACTAGTCCTTGGTGTTAATGAATTTGGTCGGTTTGTTCAGGATTCTTCGTCGAAGCAGTTCAAAGTAGACCTGGACCTGAACACGTTGGCTTTCTTTGCTACCTTCAGAAGCTTCTGTTCTCCAGTTCAACTATTGGAAAGTCTACGCCAAAGGTTTTTGGGTGCAAGGAATGCTGCAATTTCAGTAACCAACAAGGATGAGGAAGAATTTCCAAATTGGGAACCACATTGTGATGCGGCTCCGGAGAGCATAGACTGGAAAGTTGTAGCGCAGATTCAAATTGGTGTCTTGGAAGCTTGTCATTTATGGATTTCACAATATTTTGGTGATTTTGTGAATGATTTGGCGGTTCGAGATCAGTTCTTAGACTTGCTTAAATTATTCGAGTCTGATTTTGTGAACTGGCAAGAAGCTCTACCGATTAAAGAAGACTACAGGAGCTACCTCAAATCGATAGAGTCTCTGCACAAGAAGGTTCGAAAATTATTTATCAAAAAATCTTATCGACCTTATGATGTCAGACCATTGCTTCCAAAAGTTTCTGCTTCCAGTTCTGCTGAGCCAATTCAGCAGGGTATTTTATACAAGCTAGAGCAATTCATCGAAGAGGTCGATGTTATTGTCTCTGAGCATTTTTCGTTGATTCAGTTTAATGATTGGTTGGAACTATTTTCGATACTAGAAGAGCATAGTGCGGATATCACAGGATTTTTCAACTACAGGCCAAGTTCTCACGATGATGATATGGTAATCCAAGACGTTTACGGTTATTTTGAAACACTGTCTCGTGATAATCACCCTGATAATAAGCTTATTAACATGTTCCCAAGGACTATTCAAAATATTTTCCGATTGCATCACAACATTGTTAACTATGTCACCAGCCAACTTTGCGACACGAATATCAATAAGGACGAACGAATCGCAAGAATGTGCACGGTATTAAAGAGCCTGGGGGTTATGAAGTTTAGGATGAAACAAACTGATTTGTTTCCGTCTAATGATACACATGAAGACCTGAATGGCGCAGGAATCTCTACAAACATCGTTGGGTTTTTGGAGTCTGCTTATTATACGGCCATATTACGTCCAGAGAGTAGAATGTTTGCCAATTCTTGGATTCAGTCAATCAAGGACATTAATAAGCAGTTTGGAAATGGAACTTTTGCTGGTCCGGTCAATCTTATTGACCCACACATTCCAATCATTGTGCCAGAGCAGCTTCAATTCGGATTTTCGCATAAGCCGCTCACTCCATGTGTCGGTTGGATCATTGAAAGGCTGTTGGAGATTGTTTGCTATATTCCAAATATGAGTGTAGAAAACCCGGCGTTGATCAATTTTGATAAACGACGGTACGTGTACAATTTCTTGACAAGCATTTCAAGCATGAAAGTGTACAATGAAGGACCCGAGGCATCATGGCTAGCAGAAGGTATTGAGAACGTCACCGCCAGGTACAAGAAGTTGTCGTTCCTTGTCAATCCTGACAAGAACTTGTACACTATCGAAAAGAAGACTGTCAAGGACGCAGCCGCTAGGGAGTTGAAGGAATATCCAAAGTCCAGTTCGAAGAACAGGGTTTTCACATATTTGGTAGGGTCGGAAATTGATAAGATTCGGCGTGATAGCCGCCAGTATGAGTCGTTGGAAAAACAAACAAGGGAATTAAGACGGATGGCAATGTCCAAGCAGAAGACTGGTTCTATTGCTAGTTCAAGTGGCTCAATCTCAAGTAGAAAGCCGAGGTCAAGATTCGGTGGAATTTTGAAGGCTGTTCGACCTATTTCAATGGCATTCTCTGGTAGTTTTACAAATTTGCCTATTGAAAAACCAGTCCATCCATCTGATTTGCCTGGTTCGTTTGATACCTCGAGGATCAAACCTCAGATTATATTCAATCTGGCAGATTGTGAGATTACAAATAATCCCGCAGTCAAAGGGTCATTCAAAGTTGTTAATAACGGGACTGAATATGTTTTCCAAACTCCAGTCGACAACGAAGTGGACGAATGGATCGCTGTTGCCAATAATGCCAAAAGGTTTGCAATTTTCAAAACTCAAACGTCGCCAAGTTTTACAAAAGTGTTTGGGGTACCAGTTGGTATTATCTGCGAACGAGAAGGACGGGATGTTCCAAAAGTTGTTGATGTGTTGCTCAGTGAAATTGAGGCGAGAGGGCTTCAAGAGGTTGGATTGTATCGGATTCCAGGGTCGGTTGCCAGTGTTAATGCATTGAAGAATACTTTTGACTCTGGACACGAGGTTAGCATGCAGGACGATCGTTGGTTTGATATTAATACTGTGGCAGGATGTTTCAAGCTTTATTTGCGAGAACTTCCAGAACCGCTATTAACTGCAGAATTATTTTCTGACTTTGTATCGTGCGGTACTAGTAATGGTGTCAACTTGCGAAGGTTATCCAACTGCGTGTATAAGCTTCCGAAGAGCAATTTTCATCTATTGAAACGGTTGACACAGCATTTATCCAAGGTTCAAGAATATGGAGACACTAATAGAATGCATGCTGTTAATTTAGCAATTGTATTCTCAATGAGTTTCCTTCCTTCTTCTAGTGCTGCTGCATCAGTGTCCAATGATCTGGGAGCCATGCAAAATATTTTGAAATCCATGATTTTGAATTATGATAAGATATTCGGAGAACAAGAAATTGAAGATGAGGACGAAGAAAACGAAGGGGAAATTGCAATTCATGATGGTACTAACGAAAATACCGGGGAAGATACTAATAATATTAATGATAGACCTTATTCAAGAGTAATTGCATCACCCTCGCCGGAACCATCAAACCCCACCAGTGAAAATAATGAAGAAACATTTAATGAAAATAATCGAGACAGTTTTACTGAGGTCAGTGCATATTAAATAATATCAGTGTAACTTAATGCATATTATTATCACGATTTACTTTTCTTCATTTTATTATCATCAATTTTAGTAAATACGATTAATATACGTAACGAAGGTTTTTGTTCTCTTTATCCGTCATATCCATGAAAGCGTTCGACAAATCGTCTTCGACACCAACATGGGCCTTATCTCGTATTTTGTTTTCCCTCCAATAGAGAAGACCCAATACGGAGACCAATGCTATTTCCATGAAATGAGAAAACAGTAACGAGCCCATTCCCAAAGGATAACGCGGCGCTTGAGAGCTTTTGTAAAAGAAAGGACCCACAATATTTCCGATACAAACACCGATGAATAACAAGGTATTTGTGGTAATCTTTTTTGTATGCCCAGCAATGTTGGAAGTTGACAAAGATAAGAATAAGACAAACGCTGCATTATAAGGTCCCGACAAATAATAGCAAATCAGCCGTCCTACTTTATTCTCGTCAGGCAAGAAGTATAGGCCAAATGCACCACACACGTTCGGCAGCATGAATAACACAACCATGAAAGTACGCCCTTTCCCAGGCGGTAACAGCTTATCGTTGACATACACAGCCAATAAAATTGAGAGCGAAATAACTGCACCATAAGGTATTTGGAGTAGAGTTGTACCCAAAGTCGAAAATCCAAAGCCTTGAATAATCATTGTCCCAAAATTAGAAAACCCGCCATTTGGAATATTGGCAAACATACCAATGAAAAAATATAGCCAAATTTTGATGTCTGTGACTGCCTCACGAAATTGACTCCACTTGAACACATTACTAGCAATACCTGTCTGATTTTCACTTAACTTTAAAATCAGTATTTTCTTTTGACGATTGTCTAAAAACTTGGCATCCATTGGAGTATCCGGGACCAACAGAATAATACAAATACCCCAGACTGCACATGCGGCACCAATTATTAAAAATTCATATTTCCAGGAAGGAAGAGAACCTTTGATGTTACCAATTCCATAACCCAAGAGACCACCCACAGCGACGCCAATACCATTTGCAGTGTACCATAACCCAATACGAACAGGCTGTTGACGGCGAGTGTACCACATTGACGTGATCAACATAAACGCGGGATCAGAAATGGCCTCAGCAGCACCACCCAAAGCTCTCACGAGCGCAAGGGACCAAAATTGTTGGCATGCAGCCTGAATCATGAGAAATGCGCCCCACAAAAAAATATTAAGGCCAAGATATTTGGCAACAGGGGATCTCAACATGAGGTAGTTTGATGGGAAAGACCATACCAGGAAGCCAAAATAGAAGATTGATGACAGCCAGCTATATTCGTCTCCTTTCAGTTGCAAATCGTCCTTAATGCCAAAAATAGCGGCATATGATAACGTTGTCTTATCAACGTAATAAAAAACATAACACACTGAAATAACTGGCAGAATACAAAGATCCACCTTCCAAAAGATTTTTTTAATTTCTTCCTCGGTGGCCCCTAAACTTTCCAAAGTTTCTTTTCCTGCTAACTCCTCGGCCTTGTCGTGCCCAACAGAAGCACCGATAGGAATCTCCACAACCGTGTCCACGTGTTTCTCTACGTCAGTCATCGTTTTTATCTGAATACAGAACGAAACGAGTAGATTTTCGGGCGCCTTATATATTGGCGATGGTCCCCCACATTTTACCCCGCATTGCGAGGGGTGCTTGGTTCCGATTTAGCTCTTCAACATTTTTCTTCAGAGCAAACTTTGATGCGTTCATTTAAACGCTCAGGTATGCGAGAGTATCCTGCATACAGTGACGATATGGATGATTAAAAGTAGACGTGAAAAAAATCAACGTCAGTAAAAAATGGTGGAATACTCCAACCAGCCTTCTCGGTACAGACCCGGACCAAGTTCCCTCCGTAGCTGAGATTCTTCATTATCCAGATACATTAGGAGGAACCTCAAGAATTGGATAGTGACTAATATCATCAATAATACCAGAATTAGCACCATCGGTTTGGATAGTGTTTGGTTTTTGGTTTGTTTATTAGGCAGTTTGTTTTGAGAATGCGATACTGATGAGGTGTTAACACCAATTTTATTCCCAGACTGTTCTTGTTTCTCTTCTTGCAGAGATACACGCTCTTCTAATGCTGTTAGTGTCTTTTTAATCATCATATAATCCAATTCCAGCGCTTCTAATGTAGGCTGCTTTTCAGCCGCAGGCATAGAACCGTCTAAAGCGGGAGAATCAGTCTGGCGCGCATGAGTGAGTTTGGCGATACGATCACTGTCCTTTTGAAGGTTGAATCTTTTAATTGGAGTAGTGTCTGACTGAGGCGGGACGAGATACTGAGCTCGGTATACGCGTTGGTTCATCTTGTTTTGTTCTTGTTATGACCCAAGTCCCAACACTCTAATTATAAGCGAGGATATAGAGCTCCCTCCGGCGGTGTGGCAGGTCTTTAAAACAAACTGGCACTATATACAGACTATACCGCTCGGTTTATCCCAATGGTTGCGGTTTATAATCACTTGGAATTTGTCAGGACGACGCTTTTAGTTTGTTCCCGCTGTATCCACAAGCGGCCGCCCACCGGACTCTTGCCAATTGCCTGCTTAGCCGTATCCATAGTTTCCCTCTATTAGTCTCTATGTGCATGCATATTCCACGGTTCGCTTGATATATATGTAGTTAGTTTCTTATTTAATAGTACCCCAGACATATTTATGTTGTTCTGATTTCGCAAATATTTATTGCCTTCCAACTTCTCTGTTTCCTAAAATTGGCTCACCAAAATCTATATAGACGAAATATTTTTTTATTTACTTATTTCAGCATCATTTGTCTCAAAAACACACCCAGAAGTGTTGCAAGACAGCCATTACAAATCAAAGTCGTAATAATCACATTGGCTCGGAGATGCGATGGTGGATTGTCATGCTTATGTCGGAGGTCCGGGATTTTAATAGCACTAGTTACCTGAATAAGGAAGATCGGCATCACCCGGACTTAGTTCGATGGAATTTGTAAGTCCGCAACAGTGGTTCTTGTTGAAGCATATAAATACGGCTGTAATATGTTAGTTTACGGAAAATCAGTTATTAAATATGGATGGAAGTAAATCAAACGTTGAAAAGCAAAATATTGAGTCAGAAAGCAAGTTGACCGTCAAGAGTCCTGTTGGCGTGTTTGTTGGTGGCACCTCCGGCATTGGGGAGGGATCAGTATACGCATTCGCCCGCCATACTAAAAGTCCATTGATAATCATTGTTGGACGTAGCGCTGAAGCAGCCGAACGCATTATCGCTAAGTGTAAAGATCTCAACCCTGATGGGACATATGAATTCCTCAAGCACGATCTTCTTTTACTCTCTGAAACTCAAAAAGCCATTGATGAGATTACTGCTAGAACCAGCAAAATCAACACTCTCTGTCTTAGTCAGGGTGCCTTCAAGTTGTCACAACAAAAGACTTCGGAAGGATTAGATGAAAAATTGGCGCTGTTTTATTATAGCCGGGTGAAGTTCGCTCTTGGACTAGTTGGCCTACTTGAGGCTGCGGCCGAAAAAGGTGAACCTGCAAGAGTCGATATGGTGGCAAATCCAAAGGTTGGCAGCCCGTTAGATAAAGAGAATCTTGGGATGAAGGACTATTCATTTTTCACACTTTTCAAGCAGTTCACCGCGTACGTATCACTAGCATGTCTTAAGCTCGGCCGCTTGTATCCCAGTGTTGTTTTCATTCATGAATATCCTGGTGAAGTTCACTCAAACCTGTCCCGCGATCTTCCCTTCTATTTGCGGTACCCAATGGCAGCCATCGACTATTTCTTTTTTGAGCCCCTAGAAGATTGTGGAGAAAGGTTGCATTATCTCCATTACGCGTCTTCGGACTACTTCACAACCGGCGGAGGGTACTTTTTCGATAGCAAACTTGACGATATCACCCAGAAAATAAAAGATAAAGGAAAATATGATGAGGAGTCTGAAGAAGCTGTATGGAACCATACTGTCAAGGTACTTGACAGCGTGCAGTAGATAATATGGAACTTTTGTAATGGTGTAGTATCAAGTAATATGGGTTCGAATTCTTGTCCAAAAATCGGCCAGATTACTTGCGACTGGACGTCTCCGTGTTTCTTTTTACATTGTCGAGGGGATTCGTTATGCAAGGGGAAGATCAGTATATTGCTAGAGTGTAGTGTTTTGAAACAAATTGTTGATAGCTTTGTTTCTCTTTTCTGAAATCTTCACTGCAATGTTCAATCATAATAGCTCACCATGCCAGCGAGATGTTATACGATATCATCATAACCTAGTGCGAAACAATACAAGCGGTTTTTACCAGAAGAAAACTTTAGCGAGAATCCGGCGGCTGGGGAAAAGGGAGAAGCGGGAACGCACTAAGAGCATGGCTCATAGCAGAAAAAGGAATGAACGAATAAGTATCTCAGAGTAGGGGACAAATAGTCAGTCCAAGGTTTGTTGGGTATCCATCAATTCTCACCTGCATATCGATTCATTCTTGCTTGATTAGCTTGTTCTACAACTTGTGACGGGCATAAAATACATTAGATTTCTAATTAAAAATTACAAGTTGAGATTGATTTAAGCCTTGACGTCATAGAGACGTTGATACTTTTCGTTAATCTTGGTGAGGTAGTAAGTACCTGGACGAAGATCCTTGACATCACTTTCTGGGGTGAAATCCTTGGCCAAGTGAGCCTTTTCTCTAGTGGCCAAAGCAGCTTCGTATTCTTGTGGGGTGACGGTGACTCTGTTTTCGAGCAAATTTTCGATGTCCAAGTTCTTGACGATGGTGGAAATGTCGCCCTTAACGACCATGGAGTATAGAGTGGAGGCAAGACCAGAGCCGTACGAGAACAGGGAGATTCTCTTCCCGGCGAGGTCTTCCTGCTTAACGTAGGTCAAAAGAGAGCACAAGGACGAGAACACGCTTGCAGTGTACATGTTACCGGTGTTGGTTGGGACGGTGAGAGATGGGTTAAGACGAGTGCCAGCACGCTCCTTAGTCAAGCCCAAGAAGGTCTTTTCGACAGTCTTATCAGTCAAGGATTCTCTGTAGGAGAGGCACTTGATTTCATCAGGAACAACGCCTTCAAACTTGGAAGGATCGTTTAAGTAGTCGTTGTAGAGTAGTCTGGCGTAGGACTTGGCGACCAACTTGCAAGTTGGCACGTGGAAGACAGAATAGTCGAATTGGTCAATACCCTTGTCGCTCTTGGACTTTTTGTTGTAGGCCTTGTAACAGCAGTCGAGGGCTTTGGTGTAGCAAGTGAGGGAGTACTGACCATCAACAACTGGGTATTCAGAGGTGAAATCTGGCTTGTAGAAGTCGTAGGAATGTTCCATGTGAGTTCCGTGGATTGGCTCCATGACCAGCGGAGCATCTGGGCCAACCAGAATGGCCACAGCACCAGCACCACCGGTTGGCCTGGCATTGCCCTTGGAATAGATGGCAATGTCACCGGCAACAACAATGGCGTTTCTGCCGTCCCAAGAGGATGATTCAACCCAGTTAACGGCGTTGAAGAGGGCGTTAGTACCACCATAACAGGCGTTAACACTGTCCAACCCTTCAATGTCGGTGTTGTCACCGAAGAGCTGCATCAGGACGGACTTGACAGACTTGGATTTGTCCAACAAAGTTTCGGTACCAACGTCCAATCTACCAATGGAGTTTGGATCAATGTTGTTCTTCTTCAACAAGTTGCTGACAGCAGTGAGCATAAAAGAGTAGATATCTTCCCGATCATCGACAAAACTCATGTTAGTTTGGCCAAGACCGATGGTGTACTTCCCCTGAGGAATTTGATCAAATTTTTCAAGCTCAGCTTGGTTTACCTTTTTGCTGGGAACGTACAGTTCCATAGCCTTGATACCGATATTCTGGGGTCGTTCGTTCATGGTCATTTTCTATATTCTCTAGGGAAAAAATGATACACTGGTGTTATGTTGTTGTGTGAAAGAGTGAGCTGGATAAGAACTATTTATACACTGGTTGTGGAATAGGTCTTTTTCCTGAAAAAAGGGGGGGGAGAGAAATGAAGTGGATAACGCGCTGGCAGATTTGTGTGTTTCTTTTTTTTTTTTCTCGATCGGAGATCGACACGACTGCAACAACCCCCTCCTCCTTAACAAAAAAAAAAAAAACTTCAGCCGAATGTCTGAGATGCGTTGGGATCAGAATTTTCTTTTCGTCAGTGACTAGCCGGCCGGGTAATGATGGTTTCCTATTGGCTCTGCAGGAAGGATTTGACTGCTGCGCCCCATGCCTTAGCCCGTTTGTAATGCGCCATGTCATCAGGGAGTGCGTCCAGAGCTGGAATCAGGTCATTGATGCATGCTTCCTGCTTTAATTCTGTCAAAGGCGTCAGATATGTGCGTATAGTGAACACTATTGCACGGGTTTTTGGCAGACGTGTTAGCGTCTGCCGCTCGACCCGTAAAAAGACGTTGGAAAAGTCCAGCTCGGCAGGGTCCAGGGCCTCAACGTTGTCTTCGCCTGTTTCTGCGTCAGCGTGGTTTTCACTCGGTGCGTATAACTTTGGGTGTTCCTGGATGCCCCAATTGAATCGGACAACATAGCTACCGGTCTTCATCCGATCGAAGTAGAGATCCATGGGTTTTTGCAGCTTTTCCTGATATCCAGGGACTGGACCATGTATTTCGCTGAGTGGTTTGTTCAGTTTTTCTCTCGGGTTAAATCCTGATGGGAATGCGAACGTGCCTCCACGTAGATAGTATTTCCCATCTAGTTCGTTCTTCATGAGAATGAGCACGTCTTCCTCGAGATTTTCGCCCAATGTTTGGATCAACGTGTTGATCGCAACTCCACCAGTTGAGTTGGCCGGAACGGTGGTGTTGGTGATCGAGTTGAACACTTCTTTTTCGTTGAGTTTGTGGAAACATGACGGGTATTTCTGACACATGAAGTCAATGATATCGTCATATACCTCACGGATCGGGTCTTCAGCCATGTCATGATAGAGTACCGTGTTTTCCCCGTAGGTGGCAAGAATCTCACTCTTTCTAGTCACCCGATCCAAGTAGGTGTTTTCAATTCTCAGCCAGTCATCCCTGGGCAGGGATCGCACGCCCATGGTCATTCTGTAGCTGCTTTGCCCTACAAACGGTCTATGCGGATATGGCTTGATTTTGGTCCAATCGAACCTATTCTTTGTCCTGGCTCGGTATACATATGCCAGCGCCACGAACAGTCCCACCGCAACAGCACATAAGTACGGTATCATGCTAACGTTTTTGTCTCCCTCTATTTCGATGGCGTCGCATAGACTGTATATATGCTCTTATTATCACCGGGGACCCCCTCCCGATACGGGCGGGTAAAATTAAATGGAGGGCTGTCGATCATTCATTGTACTCCCCCACACAACGAGCACAGGCTGGGGAGTCGATAAGACTAGCTTATCTCTCTTTACCCGAAACGAGTGCTTTTGCTTCCTGTCTAAAGGAAGGTCGTATGTAAGGTAAAAAAAAAAAAAAAAAAAAAAAAAAAGGAATCAACTATATCTATCGGAAAGACTTTATCTCTTTTAGATAATCGACCATCTTTTCCCGACCAATCAATCCATCCACTTCATGAAGTAGCCAAGGCGTGTTTTCGTCTTGCTCTAACTGTCGTGCCGTTAGGAAGCCAACCTTGTATTGGTCAAGAATTTCAAAGAACGCGGCCAGTACCGGACGCTCAGACTCGTTCATGACACTAGCGCGAATCTCCGCCATGCATAGCTGCTCAATTTCACGAGAATTCCCTTCAACCGGGCCAGGATGCAAGGTTGAGTTGAAAAGGGTTATTCTGAGATACTCCGCTCTCATCACCCGCAGCGGAATAAAGTTATGGGAATAAAAGTTCTTCATTTGCAGCCGCGGCCAGACAAGCTTTCTCACAAGTGCACTGGTGGTTGGACACGTAGCCAGCAGCCTTGACAATGTCTCGAAGGCGATCTGTGAATATATGGATATAGCGCAGTTCCGCGACAGTAGGATGGTTGATACGTCACCCCTCAGTCGCTCATCCACTTTGCGATGTTTGTCCTGTCGTTGTGCCATCTCGATGAACATGGAGCAACCCATGTCAAAGCATTCGACATAATTCGGTGTACGGTCGTATGTGACACAAATGAGCGCAATTAAATTGTCAACGCACCAATACCAATCGATGGTATTATCCATCAGCGTGCGTATGTCGTCCAAGTAGCCCCGAATTATTTGGCCAAATTCGCCGCGTGTCGCAGACAAGGACCCTAGTACATGCTGCAAGCTCTGGAGGAGGCAAGCCCGCAATTGTTTCGGTGAGGCATTTGCGCACTCCGCTGTCAGGTGAGTAAATTGGGGGTATCTCTGGGGGGTGTACAATAAGGGTGTTATAGATAGATTCGGATTGTGTCTGCAAAATTCCTTAATGTGATCAACAGTCTGGTTACCGCTTCTGGTGCTATTGAAATCTGTGGGGATGATGCCGGTGGCCACTGCGGCTTGGTGTGGGGTAATGTCAATACTGGTATCAACGGTGGTATCTACGGCCTCTGAGACGTTTTCGGTTGGAGTGGTATATGAAAGGTATGCATTTCCCATTTCATCAAATCGATCGTCAATATTTTTGTGTCTGTTATATAGCAATTGCCGCATCTTGCTGGCTGTAGACGATGACAAATCCCGGATTGTTTTGAGACAATTTTTATTTTTTGGGTTCTCTTTTTTTGGGAGTTCCGCAATTCCGCAGTGTGTTTTGAGGATGAAGAGGAGAACGGAATTATTGGAAGCCAAAAACAAAGTTTTGTGAATATAAGAGTGGAAATGTACGGGGGGAATGGCCAAGAGTTCCATCGGCTGTGGGTGATTGAAAATGAGTTCGGAGGAAGATGCATTGGACTTAGTTCCGGGAACGGAATTGATGAAAGATACAGGAAATATCCACTTTGTTCAGAGTGGAAAACAGGTGCTCATTCCTCAGCCAGAAGACAACCCCAATGATCCATTGAATTGGTCTAGAAAATGGAAATTTGCTATCATGTTCGGGTCCACGGTTTATGGGTTTTTGAATCAATTTGGGCCCTTATCAGTCGCTCCTCAGGTTCCTTATTATGCAAAGGAATGGAATAGGTCGAATAATGATGTTCTGCAATTCACTGGGGTTTTCATCCTTGTGTTGGGCTTTTCTTCCTTTTTCTGGATCCCTATGTCAACGAAATTTGGCCGTCGTCCGGTACTGATACTATCCGCTGCTCTTGGATTCGGGGTCTGCCTTTGGAGAGCGCTTTCTAAATCGTATGGTTCCATGTTAGCGGCGTCCGCCGTTAACGGTATTTCTGCTGGTGCATCGCAGGCACTGCCACCCGCTTTAATCACCGATGTGATGTTCTTACACGAGAGAGGACTTTACATGGGACTGTATTCATGGTCCGTATTTAGTGCAATGATGATCGGTCCAGTCGTCTCTGGAGCAATGACAGAAAAATACGGTTGGAGGAGTTTTTGGTGGTTAAATGTCGGCCTGTTTGGATTGCTTCTTTTCATCACTGTGTTATTAATGCCGGAAACAAAATGGGCAAGGATTGAAAGGCCAATTGAAGTTGACGATGAAAAGGGGGAGCAGAAAGTAACAACGTTTGAAGTCGTAAATGAAGACGAACATTTGCATTCAGGACATCCTAGTAAACGGCAGTTTAATGTCTTCCATTATTTCTCTTCCGGAGCCATTAATATTTGGAGACCGATTTGGGTGCCTATAAAATTGGTCACCTTCCCGTTGGTTTTGTGGTCAGCTGCAGTGTACGGGTGGTGTTCATGTATTTTCCTCATCACGAATTTAACACAATCTGAAGTTTTCGCAGCAGAGCCGTACAATTGGAACTCTGCCAGTGTTGGGTATGCCAATTTTGCCACCTTCGTGGGTGCGAGTATAGGTTTATTTACCGCCGGTCCAGTGTCTGATTGGTACTCGCGAAAATGTACTCTCAAAAACAATGGTATCAGAGAACCAGAGATGAGACTACCAACGTTAGTTGTGTATATCGCTATTGCTGTAATAGGCGTAACGGTTGTTGCTGTTGGATATCAACGCCGCTGGCCATGGGAAGTGATTGTCATTGTTGGATACGGTGCGGTGGGCATCCAGTCCACGTCAATGATCAGTATCGTTGGAACATACGCAGTAGACTGTTATAAACCTGTATCAGGAGATATTTTTGTGCTTGCATCTATCATCAAAGATTTATGGGCTTATGGTGTGTCGAAGTTCCTACTCCCATGGGTTGAGAAGGCTGGTTATATCACCCCAATTATGGTGATTTTCGCAATCCTGCTGTTTTTGCTAGCTCTGGGAGTTCCTGTCTATTTTTATGGCAAAGAATTACGCAGGTGTACTAGAAGCAGCTTTGTTCATAATTTATAAATATATATATCTACGTCAGTCATTTAAATAAAAAATTGGTCGTCATCGTCAAGCAGCATAAGGAGGCGGAGCATCCTGCATCATATTGGAACTGAAGAAATCGTTGAATGCTGGAATCTTCTTTACAGACGCCCATTGCGATTTAGGTAGAGATGGATATGATGTCGCTGTTACAGGTTCAGTTTGGCCAGTTAGTATAGTCGAAGAGTTGGTGAGTTGTTGACTCGGTTCTTGGATGGAATCTTCCGGAATATTCTGAATGTTCTCAGCCGTCTCTTTGTTACGGGATGCTTTTTCTTGCAATTCCTCCGCGGGTTTGGGATCTGCTTTCTTTGTTGGTAATTGGATCTTAATTGACCTTCTCTTCGGTTTGTAAGATTTTGTGTTTTTGGACTGGATCCTCATAATTTCTGTCAAATCATCGCCACTGTCCATCTTTTGAGACTGTTCATGCCTCTTTTGCCGTTCGAATGGCTCAAGATTTGATCGATAAATAACATCAGGAATGGATGGTGTGAACAAGCTCAAAGTTCGTTGCGATGCAAGTAACATATCCAATTTTAACATGTTTGAAGGACTAAATTCCAGTCCAGGATTGATATCAACTAGCGACATTGGCTTTGTCGTACTTGAAGGTGTGTTTTCTATGATGGACGACCCTGGAGTAAACCGGTGACTGAGTTTATGCAAAATGGTAGGTAACTCTTCTCTAAACAGTATCCGAATCTGGTTCTCAATCTGAACCTGCAAAAATTTGGCAATACCTGGTAACGCATCAAAAGTTGAACTGACCTTGATAGATTCCAAAGGGTCGTTTCGGAACACCAGCGTCAAGCCCTTTGCTTTAGAAAACACCAATATGATGATTCCAGAAAGTTTGATTTCTGAGAGAGTCAAATTTAATGGAATTGGCAATGAATTTGATGCAGCAGAAAACTTGGGCTTGCTGAAGGATGGGCAGTTTTCCGAATATACATTTAAAGGATTGGCTTCAACCTTAGTGGCAAGAGTTATGGAGCCATTCCCAGAATAATTCAGCTTGAAAATTCCCCTGAATCTATCATCCGCAAGGTCACCAATTTCCAATATCTCTAACTTTGGAGGCTTGTCTCCCAGAGAAAGCTCCTGTACAACAATTTTGTCCACAATAATAGGCGGTTTGTTGCTCTTATTCAATGCATCTGTTAATAGAGTCTTTGCTTTACTGTAGAAGTTTTCTTCATTAAAGCAGTTCCAGTTAAATTTGAATGACATGCCGTGCGCATCTATGGCAACTCTACGGTCTCTTTCGTTCTGATAGTTTTAAAAGAATAGTGGATTTCTTTCACACTTTTTTTTTTTTTTTTTTTTTTTTATTGGGATCACAGAGTAAACAACCGGGATTTTTCGGACCTCGGGTGCAGATCACCCCATAATTTTCGGTAGAGAGGCTGGTACGCGTATCACACTTACCTCCCAATTTCGTTTCCGACCAATTGGAACATTTTCAGAAAGTGTGAGGCTGGTTCATATGGTTATCCCAGATTTTTCCGGAACTATTGTTCTTGATACCATACGAGTCCGGTGAAAAGTGGTCTATTGTCATTTTAATGTGTCTTGTTATAATCCACACAAATGAGTAGATTCCTTCTCTTGTAAAGGATGCAGAAGAAATTTCGGAACGCGTCACATTATTAGAGTTATTTCATTTGTATCGTCTAAAGTATGTACTCCAGAGTAAATTGATTTTATTAATTAGATAACTGGGCGACTTCTTGTACGTACGAGTCACTTTAGAGTACACATAGTTTGTCAACGTGTTTGTGTGACAACTTAGCCAATGCACTTCGACAAACATATGTCCATATATTTCTTCTCAAACCATGGACTGTTAGACTCGATTATACGAATAAGCACATAACGAAAATAATGGCGAGTGTGCCTTTCATTGATGTATGATATATCATACGTATAGTATACTGTTTGCACGGCACTCTCACCCCCACGTTAAATTTTAGCAAACATGCATGTAACTAACATGAAGTAAACTAGTGTAGATGAGGAGCTCACGATCACACAAGCCGTTTAACGCTTCATCAAAAGCATAAAGATATCTAAGTAGTGTTAGAACTGCCATAGGTTAAACTGGCGCTGTTATAGGGATGAACTGCCAACTTCTAGTTGGGTCTTGAACAAATGATATTATGGTTTAGGCTGTAATGATTGCCTGGAATTAGGGAATACGCGTAAACCTATTTTCTTTGTGTTTTTACCTGCCAGACATATAAAAATACTACAGGGCCCGTGGCCGAGTCATAACGGACCAACTTTGTTACCACTGAAGTTGTGAATAATGGGGATGGTATTTCGGACCTCTAGTGCAGCCACGAATAAGAAGGCAGAAGTCAGAATTGAAATCAGACGAGTACTGTTTGACGGTGTTGATGATAGCTTGTCGCACTTTGTTGGATTGTTTTGGAATATATATAATCTATATAATCTATTATGCATATATAATTTAGGATAAAGGATACCTAGGCCTGTTGTCAACAGTAACAGATGGTTGTTGATTGACAGAAGACGACGGTTTGTTGTAATCTGAGAACAGTTGCATCAATAGACATCTTAAAATGATTCTCAAGCAGCTGTTACGAAGAGATTACTTAGTGACTAACGAACAAAGACAAAAGGTTAGTTAGGGAAACAGAGAGTAAAAGAGAAATGAAACATATATAGCCACCATAAGAATGTAGGGTAATCTAAGTGGCGTGATGTCAAATATATGAGTGGGCTGATTTGGAAGGTATATATCGTTCCACTAACATAATTATCTCATGATCCGATAACTCACGTTTTACAACAGCAACAGACAGACCATTAATCGTTCATGGAAGTTCTCACACACTCCATAATAAATATTCATAGTATTCAATAGCAAAGATGTATGCATATCGAGCGGCCAGGATTTTTTTTTATTTCACTTATTTATTAACTACATGTTCGTACACGTTTCTACTAAATATATACCTATTTGCGCAAATAAATTACTGTGACGACCTTATAGCGGTCAACGGGCTAGGTTTTATAGGGCGATAACAATTGTATTGATCTTTTTCAATCCAAATAGGTGAGACTTGACGCAAAATCCTATGCATATGCATAACACAACCGCTCTCAGGATTGGTTAGCTATTTACCAGGATATGCATATATGTTGGCAAAGAAAAGTGCGTATAACGGAGAGGTCAAATTTTAAAACTTAAGAGAAATAAGTAGGAATTCAGATGTCGTGGGAAAAAACAAAGCAATTATTCAATCTAGTAAAGAAAGTTGAGTTAATTAGAGGTAAGTAGAACAGGTGGTAAAGTTAGGTACAAACACGCGTTACGCGCATATGAACCTATATTACAAGGTTAAGATTAAATGACAGAGAGTTAAAATATGCAAAATGAATAAAGAGGAACTGAATGGGACGAGATAGGAGTAGTAATAGGATATGAGGAGATTTAGTTCAAAGGGAGTTATGATAAGGATATGGGGAAGAAACAGGGAGGGAGAGGGATTATTTGGACAAGCAGTTAAAAAGGCAGGGCGTTGAAAAGTGTTCAGACACGGATGAGTAATTATATGTGTGTGTGTAGACCAGGGGAGAAAGAATAGAATGTAGGCAGTAAACATGAATGAGTAGAGTAGAGGGATTGCGACCAGGAAGTGATAATATCTATCTGTATGTAAATGAGAATAATTGAATGGTATTAGGAGCAGGAAACGCACACAGCGCCGGTAGGCGCCCGCAGCAACAGGGGGAAAGAGGCGTGTAGCACAATCTCATAGGGTCTGCGAAGCACAATCTCAT
>JAJLUR010000144.1:5773-34560 GCA_030674225.1 Blastobotrys terrestris | reverse complement strand
TGGTGTTGTTTCTCAACTTCCTAAAAGAGCACAGGATAAACAAAACAGTACCAAGCCCGAGACACTTGAGTTCCTGTATTCTAACATAACTTCAAGATAGCCTGCTTTTTCTTCCACCGAGCTGTACAGCATGCCGGAAGATTTTGAGAGTTTAGAACTGATCGGAAGAGGGTCTTTTGGACAGATCCGTAAGGTCCGTCGAGTAGCAGATGGCCAGATCCTGGTCCGCAAGGAAATATCCTATAAATCCATGAACCAGAAAGAAAAAGCACAGTTAATAGCAGAATTTAGAATCCTAAAATCGCTGGTACACCCCAATATTGTACAGTATCTGCATCATGAACACATTTCTGGTCAACATATGGTCCACTTGTATATGGAGTACTGCGGAGGAGGAGACTTGGCCGGACTAATAAGGCAATGTCGAGAGTCGAACGAATATGTTCCAGAGAATGTTGTCTGGAGCATCTTCACCCAGCTTATTTTGGCTCTTTACCGATGTCATTATGACACCGACCCACCAGCACCAGGCGAAGTGATGTGTCTGGACTCAAACGAAATCACTTCTCCGCTAAATTCAACGGGAACCGTCATTCTGCATCGAGATATTAAGCCGGACAATGTATTTTTGGATCAAGACAACTCAGTCAAGTTAGGAGATTTTGGTTTGGCCAAAATGCTGGACCAGGAACATATTATGGCCAACACCTATGTTGGCACACCATTTTACATGAGCCCTGAGGTACTAATGGACCAGCCGTATACCCCACAGAGCGATATATGGTCGTTGGGATGCGTGATTTACGAGCTGTGTGCGCTACATCCGCCGTTTCAAGCAAAATCGCATTTGTTACTATCTCAGAAAATCAGAGAGGGTACATATCCTGCCATTCCTGATTGCTACTCGTCTACACTGGGTCGAACAATTGCGGCGTGCATTAATATCAATGCCTTGCAGAGGCCAACAACGGCAACACTGTTAAGCCTTGATGTCGTGAAACTATGCAGAAAAGAACGAGAAATAACTGACGCTCGAAATTCACTCGCAAACATTGAAGAAGAGCTACAGCGACGAGAGCAATTGCTCATTGAAAGGGAACAACAACTAATTCAAGATTTTGAGTCCCATAAACAGGAATTGGAACAGGAAGTCTACAACAAGCTGGAACGGGAACTATCCAGTGCAATCGATCGAGAAGTTGATAGGAGGGTTGAACTTATCATGAAAGAAAAAACCCTGTTCCGCAATAATAACAGCAACAATAACAATGGTGCCGCTGGAAATAACGCAACTAATAATTCAGCTGCTCTGTCACCCAATTCTCCTTCTGATACGACTATGACATCTCCTGCATCTCCTCCATTATCAAGTAGAAATGTGAGAGGGCCACGATCAATTCGAGATAATATCATTTCACCATTACGAGCTTCGCGACAACCATTTGACGACATGTCTAATCATCAGTTTGTGCCCTCAAGCCCAACGGCAGCGTTTCGGAACCAAGCGCCTAGTAACGTCGTTACTATTGATATTGAATCAGATGAATCTTCGAACGGTAACAACACTGAAACCACTGCATCGGCTTCATCAGTAGCTACGTCAGTAGGACCAGGATCAGATTACACCTCAAACTGGCAAACCAAAAAAGTGGGGACTCCGCAGCGCAATTACAACGTTGGCTCCGGGATCGGAGCGGCTGCTGCGAAGGCAAAGATCATGGGCATCAAGGGTACTCCGGGGTCAATTGGTAGGACAGCAGTTCAGATCCAACGTGAAAACCACACGAACAGCGATAACAGTAAATTGTGGGATGAGAATCTCCATGGTGACGACATGCCTAGTCCGTTCTTAAAAAGATGGGAACGGAGGCTGGAGTTGAAAAACCGTACAATGTAGAAATCCCCCGCCTATGCAGTAATGAACCGTAATGAAAGTTTTTCTATTTAATTATTATTATATTATAGCCATTATCATACCTTTGAGAGAGACAGAACGTGGACTACGGCCGCCACTACCACCATTCGGGTATATAATTAACAAGCGAAAATAAGCTGTCCAAGTCAATTCGTCTGAGTCGTACGTAATTAGGCTATGTATACAAAGTAATTACTCCCATTTCTCGCCAGTAAGTGCTTCATAGGCTTCAACATACTTCTGTCTAGTGCTGTCGACGATATCTTGCGGCATCGCAACGCCGTCTACGCCCTTCAACTTGTTGGCGGTCAACCAATCACGTAAGAACTGCTTATCGTAAGAATCTTGGCTCTTTCCAACCTCGTAGGTCTCGGCCTTCCAAAAGCGCGACGAATCTGGAGTCAAAACTTCGTCAGCCAAGACAATATTATTATTTTCGTCGAGTCCGAATTCAAACTTGGTATCGGCAATGATGATACCTTTTTCCAGGGCATATTCTTTAGCCTTCTTATATAACTTCAAGGATAGATCTCGGACACCATCGGCAATTTCTTGTCCGACTATTTCCGCTGCCTTATCGGGATGAATGTTTTCATCATGCTCACCCTGTTCTGCCTTAGTACTTGGGGTGAATAACGGTTCGGCAAACGCTTCGCTTTCTTGCAATCCTTCTCTAACCTCTAGTCCATGAACAGTACCGGATTTTTTGTACTCACTCCACGCAGATCCAGTGATGTATCCACGAACAATACATTCAAGTGGGATTACCTTTAACTTTTTAACTAACAGACTTCGATCTTCCAGCTGACTTTTTAGCGTCAGATCAGTAGATAATTCTTTTGGCAACTTCTGGAACACATTATCAGTCTTGACAAGATGGTTCTCCGTATCTTCAGCGAGGAATTTAAACCAGAACTGGGAGAGCTTTGTCAAGAGCTTCCCCTTGTCAGGAATTCCGTTTTGCATGGACACGTCGTAGGCAGAGATTCTGTCAGTAGCGACAAAGAGTAAAGTGTCGTCATCCACTTGATACAGGTCTCTGACCTTTCCTCGAGCAATCAATGGCAGCTTGCCTTCTAAGTTGGTTTGAGCAATTGGCATTATAACGTATGTGTGGAGGTGAAATGAGCAATCTACTTTTTTTGACCTCAAAAGAAGTCGGCAGCGGCGGTGCTATAAAATCTGTGTAGCCTTGTGCGGCGGTGGAGGTCGTCGGAGGGCCACCGACAATTCGTCATTCATCCGAAGTTCTGGAGCGACTGATTGGACAGAAGAAGGATTTATCCACCAGCCATCGAAAAGATAGTAGCCTGTAGCAAGCAATTAGCTTCCTAGAGATAGTGTATTACATTTACTGCAGGTTGTCCTGTGGAGAATTCTACGCCATTAATTGGTAGAGAACCATAATCAATGCTATAGAAACGTAGGGTTCTGGGCTGTGAGCAATTGTAGATAGCAAGCAATGTTGTGATGATCTAAGGCTGGAACGGCTATCATAATGCGAGCAGATATAACTGGCTCCATTCACTGTTTAATTAAGGTGCCATTTTTATAGTCTTTGACCGTTACGTTGGCGGATATGGCTAATCTAGGGGAAAACTTAGTGTTATTGGACTCAATTGATATAAATTAAGCAGCAGCATATTTTGGAATCGTGTTTTCTTCTTTTTGGATCCGAACTCTAATCACTCGTTCTCTGAGGGTGACGGCGGTTGGTGGAAGTTCCTTGGTTTTAGCGCACTTTCATCGGAGAACGCCCCGACTACGTACCACACACAATCACCACCACCTATTTTCTCTTCCACCCATCTCGACACACTGGCCATGAATGTCACAGAAGACTTTTTCTTCAACGCGACCATGTCGTGTTATCGAGGGACTAAGCTTCATGGATTCAGGCAGAATCTAACGAGAGATTATGAAAAGTCTTTACGACGGACATTATCACTCAATGTTAGTAGTGCGGAATTCAAAAAGGACGCGTTTGAACAATTAGAATGGCAAGTGGAATCTAGAGAGGTGTCTAACGCTGATGACGATATTTTGCTGTTGAATTTCCTATATATCAGGTGCACTTATTCGCTCTATAGGCTCTGTCTAATTCTGTGGGACGACGGTGTGTTAGTTCTAGCCAACTCTTCCCCTGTGGTGCTTCAGCCGTGTCTCAATTGGCTGAACACTCAGTTTGATTGTGTAATCAAGCCGTTGCACATTTCACAGTCCATTCTACGACATGCGTACAATGGATATTTGACGAGATCACTACGAGGAAGTGGAATTGTGGTCGATTCGCAGCTGATATTCTCACCTCCGGAAAAAATGTCGGAGCTGCAAAAGCTGATTGTCGGAATTCGTGGAGAGGACATTGCCAAGTTCAACGAGATTAATGAGGAGGACGTGACGGTGGGGATATTTGATCATCTAATGAACTACACGGGGATTGATTTTGACCAATTGGAGCTGGTTCGGGTTAACTGTGCCGGGTTTATCATGACTAGTAATGGCAAGGTCAAGCTTTTCCGACGAGGGTTCAATCTAGACGAAATGTGGGAATTCATTTCTGAATTACTACGCATCGCTAAAAGTGGCATTAACGGCTGAGTGCTGAAACACATGGGGCCACACGACTATTTATTACTTAACATATTTAACGATATACGATACAATGACGAAATATAAAAAAATGAAGTGCAAAATAATCAGTGGGAATACTATGCTATTCATTATTATTTTCAGGATTAATATTTACATACATGCATTGCGGACTATGCCATTATATATTCATTTCTTTTTAGACGGATCAAAGGCAAAACTGGAGCCACAGCCACAGCTTGAACTAGCATGCGGACTGTCAACCACCTTGAATTGACTACCAATCAATTCGGTGGTATAGTCGATAGTGGAGTCTTGAAGAATTTCCAAGGAGGTCTCGTCAATCACAACCTTGGCGCCATCTCTCTCGAAGATTGAATCAACCTCCATATCTATAGTCTTCTCACTTTTCAAGGATAACAAGTATTGAAATCCATGACATCCACCACTCTCAACGGCCACCCGCAAGACTTGGTCAGGGTTTTTGTCATTTTCCTTGATCTTATTTAACTGTGAGGCGGCCCTCTCGGAAATCTTTACTCGCAGAACATGTCCCTGTTCGTCCTTAAATGGGTTTGTGAGCTTAGTGTATGGATCTGCTTGGGGGCCCAACGTGGGTGCAGTGACGACGCTTCGACTCTTAATCCGTCGTAAGCTGGGTGGCTTCTGCCCGCTGAAGGAGCCATTTCTTTGCGCTAATAGAGTGTATTGTTTGACGTGGGGTGAGATCCGTCGTAATATGCATCGAGTGTTTCTTCTAGCTGTCGATAAAAACATGGTAATAAAGGTTAAGTGTGTGTGTTCTTCTGATATGCTCTCTCTATGTAATGAAATATAAATATATCTGCAAAATGATTTGATAGAGAGAGGGCTCTTTATTAGTAATGGCAATGACAGTGATAGGTTACGTTGGGACTTTTAAAACTTGTGTTGGGTGGTGGGTGGCGTTTGTGCGCGCGCGCGTACCCCAGAAAGGTAACTTTTCTATAGCTCCTGAACCTATCTTTTTCATGCTAACGACAATAAAGCATTGTAGACAATGTGGGATGGTGGATTGATTACAGGTGACTGTACAGCACTGCCGCCCCAATATATTCCGTAGAACGTTCGTAGCAGTCCACAATTCGCCTATAATAGTTCAGATATGGTGTGGCGCGTATGGCCTCGACGCGTTGTAATTCACAGGCGGTGTTTGACCTCGGCGAATAGTTGAACATGGGCAAAGTAAGGAATATCAAACTTCTCCACCCATTACCACACAACAGTAGTCGTACCTAAGAGGGCTTCTTTTATTTTTTATTTTAATTTTTTTTTGTTTACTAAGCCATGGCTGGGATAAATGAACAGGGTGTGCCAGCCTACATAGTGCAGTTCATAGTGTCGGACCGCGAGTATGAAAGGCTTTTGACACGACTGAATGGCAAGATTAGGGCGAAGCTTCCGCCAGCGGAAACCGTGTCTAGGAGTGCCCAGGGTATCAAGGGCCCCTTTCCCCACAAGTTTGTGCGAAACCATACGCGACTTTTCTTGAAGGTGTATCTAGCATTTGCAGGGATCAATGTGGTGGGCAAGCTTGCCGCGAGATTAAGGCGCACGCAGACAGACTCTAGAGCTGGCATACCAGCGGCTCGAATTGCAGGTTCGCTCGCATCGATTTCAGCCCTATATCGGGTATCTTATGCCCTTTTGGATAGGTGGGTTGGAGACGTTAAGAGCAATAACGACAAAAAGAAGTGCAAGTTGATGGTTCCTGTTATCAGTGGGCTAATTGCAGGTGCAGGATTTGGAATATACCCCAAGAACGCTGCACGGGGATATGTCGGGTTGATTGTGGCGTCCAAGGCAGTTGAATTCGTGTACAACTATCTGGACGATGAAGGGTACATGGAATTCAAACCCAGGTTACTAGGATCCTGGGCCCTGTTCCCACTGTCGTTGGGCCAGCTGTTCTATACTTTCATCTTCCATCCAGACTGCTGTCCTAGAACCGTCAGCAGCATTCTTTTCCGTCTGTCGGATGGATATATCCCAGAAGCGCCAACAAGCTTCAACGCCAATGATCCATGGCCAAGTCCTGAAGAAATTGTGTCGAGCGTTGCGGAGATTTCTCGACAAAGATACCCACCTTTCACCTCGCCAATCCTCTTCCCCGACACCTTTACCATTCCTAATGGGTTGGAGCAAATCGAGTCCGTCGTTTCCATGGCTCATCCAGCGATCACCACCCTCACTGGGGCTGTCATGCACCCTTACCAGCGATCCGAATTCAGAACATATTTGGAGCTTATTTTGCGTAAGTTCGGCTCGGTTTCCAAGTATGTTTTTGCTGCATATGCTATCACCGGTCTTTTAAAGAGTAAATCGACCGGTATCGCAAAAACCAGTTCGCTCGTTTCCTCTTTCGGCTATTCCATTAGAACCACTATCTTCATTGTTATGACTGCAGCCTCTGCATGGTCTGGCATCGGCGTGTTCCAAAAGTTCCTCGGTCGAAACATGCTGCCGGTCCAGCGATACAGGCTGATGGGTTTCATGGCTGGTCTGTGGGCCTTTGTCGACCAGGTTAACGGTCGGGCCCGCTACATGTATGCAGCCAGGCTTGCTGTGTTGTCGTACTGGAACACGCTGGTTAAGGAAGGGAAGATCAGGCCATTGCCATACGGAGACGTTGCACTCTTTGCTGTTTCCTTTGCCGTGTTGATGGGGCTTTTGGATAAGGCACCAGGTTCGATTTCGGGGCCAAAGCTTCGAAAGGCACTGGCGTGGGTAAGAAGCGATTCCGCAGTGGACCCGTGCGAGAGCGAGGTGACGACCAAAGAGAAGGAATTGTGAAAGGAACTTCTTACTACTGTGCATTCCCTATATCTATGTTATAATAATTACAATCGACCGCATGTCCACATATGCGCTAGAAAAGAAGCAAAAGCAGTGTTATAGCTGCGCAGAGCCACCGTTTTTAGCTTCATTTTTCGGAGAAAAAGAAGCCGCCGGGGGCTCCGCTACTGGAGACACATAGTGTATGTATTATAGTACAGCAGCGGACTTGTTTGGTATATTATTAGTAGTAGAGTTTACAGCCCAGCCTCATGATCGATGATGGATGCAACTTTAGCCGAATTCGGCTCGGGTAACGGGACAAACTTGAAGGAAACCAAGGATTCTATAGCCCTCACCAATTCGTCGTATACGGGTCCCGTGTAAATCAGGTGGTTCGCAGCGGCCAGCTCTTTGGCAATCTCCAGTTGATGATTCTCCATGAGCTGCTCGTTCACAACCACTATCAGTCTTGATCCCACCCGGAGGGCGTCCAGGATGGATCCTGTGCCAGCGTGTGAAATGACGAGGTCGACTTCACTCATAGTGCGGGACATATCCTGGACGAAATCAAACCCCGAGACTGTCAACCCCGGATATGAAGCCAGGTGGTGTTCGAATATGCTTTTTCCACTCCCATACTGAATCAGCAATCTGTCGTATCCAGCGTGAACAAGAGCTCTGGCGACGTCCTGATGGAGTACGTTCTCAATAAGTTTTTCAAAAGGGGCGGTGGCCCCAGTCGTTACGAGAACAACCGGCATGGTGGGTGGACAGGATATATATGCTGCTGTATATGCGGTGTGATGGTGGTGAGCCCGCGGTGAACCGACACGAAGCCTCCGCAACACAAAACAATGCAGCCAAAAACAACAAGCAAGAAGAACAAATTGCGTTCAATACATATATGTATAATATAATATAATACTACTTCTAATACACTTAATAACCGGCCGCACCTGGGGCGGAGGCGTCGCTTTTGAGAGACATCAACAACTCTTTGAATCTGGATTTGTCGGAATCCTTCGATCCAGTATCGGAAGTGTCAACGAGCTTCACAATGCGTTCCCAGGTGTTACCAGCGGCGGAGAGCCCCTCGTCACGCTCCTCTAAAAACTTCTTTTCGTCGCTTCTGGTCTGTTCGATCGAGTCGTCCTTCTTGGAGTTGTAGTTCTCATAAAAATCGTCAATGGCCTTCTTGGCTTTTTCACGTGTCTCGTTGCGCTTCTGCTCGCTCAGCTCGTCCCGTCGCTGGATCTCCAGTTCTCTGCGGGCTTTCCATTCCTTCACTGGCTCCGAGTCGTCGAGCGAGAGCTTGGTTTGGACCTGCTGCGACAGATCCGGCTGCTGTGGAAGATAGGGCTCTGCCGGCTCCGAGATCATGCCGGATGGGTTCAATTCGGACTCAGACTTGTCGAGCGACGGATATGAGGCCTCGAAGGCAGCGTCTGTGGCGTCACCGCCAGTCTGCTCGTTGGTCGCAAATGCTTCGGCGTCGTCGCCCAATGCGGCCTTTTCTCGGGACAAAAAGTCGTCTTCACCACCGAAATCGTTTTCTTCGCCCGTGGGCTGTTGGGCCAAGTCCTGATCTATCTCTTCAAGCGCTGGAAACTTCGACATGTTCGTTCGTTTTCTGGTTAAATAGGAACCGTTTTGGACAACTGGACACACTAACACTCTCACCTCAACACCTCTTCACAACTACTCTGTGCGCGTTGGGCGCGCTCTCCAGTGGGAGAGTATCCTCCCACAACTAGTACTGCTGGGGAGCGGCTGATTAGCGCTAAACTATTTCACACAGTTCACGGACAACACATCCTAACTAATTGATTTCAATAAAAGAAAGAAAACGAAAAAAAAAAAAAAATGGGAAAAATATAGAACAACAAACTATAAAGCCCATTACTTCGCGAGAGAGATCAGGACGGAGACGAAGCCCACGGCTGAGATGGCAGCTCTGACCAGACTCAACTTGCCCCATTTGTCAATTAAGGGTCCCACGCGACCATCCTCCGAGTCCTTCACGGCAGGAGTGTCCGTAAGGCTCTTGAGCTTATTGACGGTAGGGAATATGGCAAACGTCACGGGGAGGGGCGAAATGGCGCATGCGCCCGCGAACAGCCACAACCTGAACTCGGAGTCGTTCAGAGAGTCCTGAAAGGCCCCGTAGGTGTATAGCACGCCGGCTGCGATGCTCAGCGGGGCCATAATCTTGGAGGCGTTGTCATAGAGACGCACGAATTGGCGCTGTTGGACGTCTGCGGTGGCGTCGGTCTGCCGGATCACGGGCAGGGTCACGGCGTTGATGATAATGTTGCCACCCACAAACACGGATTGGCCCGATAGGCCAAGAACAATGGAGACTGGAAGAACCATACTTGCTGTGTCCAGAAGTCGAGTGTTGTGGGGAGAGAATGGGACGTATCTGCACCCCTTTGTGTGTCTCCCATCTATCGGATCTCCGATCCCTCTAGACCCTTGCAGCTCGATCGTCGCGGCATCCCGATCGGCGTGGTGGCCTCATCGCAGTGCTGCCACCAAACGACGTACCCTTCGAGGGCGGTGTGTGCCCTGCGGGCGGTCTTCTTTTCTAGAAAAGAAGCAAAAGCACTGGCACTGCAGAGCCCAACACCTAGGGGTGGTCAATGCCTCGCAGAGCTACCTTTTTCACGGGGTCTGTGTGTGCCCTGCGGGCGGCCTTCATTTCTAGAAAAGAAGCAAAAGCACTGGCACTGCAGAGCCCAACACCTAGGGGTGGTCAATGCCTCGCAGAGCTACCTTTTTCACGGGGTCTGTGTGTGCCCTGCGGGCGGCCTTCTTTTCTAGAAAAGAAGCAAAAGCACTGACACTGCAGAGCCCAACACCTAGGGGTGGTCAATGCCTCGCAGAGCTACCTTTTTCACGGGGTCTGTGTGTGCCCTGCGGGCGGCCTTCTTTTCTAGAAAAGAAGCAAAAGCACTGGCACTGCAGAGCCCAACACCTAGGGGTGGTCAATGCCTCGCAGAGCTACCTTTTTCACGGGGTCTGTGTGTGCCCTGCGGGCGGCCTTCTTTTCTAGAAAAGAAGCAAAAGCACTGGCACTGCAGAGCCCAACACCTAGGGGTGGTCAATGCCTCGCAGAGCTACCTTTTTCACGGGGTCGGTGTGTGCCCTGCGGGCGGCCTTCTTTTCTAGAAAAGAAGCAAAAGCACTGACACTGCAGAGCCCAACACCTAGGGGTGGTCAATGCCTCGCAGAGCTACCTTTTTTGCTTCTTTTCGGAGAAAAAAGAAGCCGCCGGAGGCTACACGGGGTCTGTGTGTGCCCTGCGGGCGTAAAAGCACTGACACTTCAGAGCCCAACACCTAGGGGTGGTCAATGCCTCGCAGAGCTACCTTTTTGCTTCTTTTCGGAGAAAAAAGAAGCCGCCGGAGGCTACACGGGGTCGGTGTGTGCCCTGCGGGCGTAAAAGCACTGACACTGCAGAGCCCAACACCTAGGGGTGGTCAATGCCTCGCAGAGCTACCTTTTTTGCTTCTTTTCGGAGAAAAAAGAAGCCGCCGGAGGCAATTGCCCCCGCAATCAGCTCCTATATCTCTCAGAGCTACCTTTTTTTTTTTTTTGCTGACAACAATAAGCCGACGGAGACCGCTGCCTAAGGGGGTTGGTGTGTGAAGGCACGACTGCCCCTTGTTCATGATACGATTACAGAGGACTGGGCATGGTGCAATACGGACACTTCTTTACCATAATTGTACATTCACCGGAATCCTACTGCATGTTTTTTATCAGAACGGTCTACCCTTGGCACGGTACGCCGCTTGTTTGAAATATGGACAAGAGTCCCAACTAGAGGGCTTGAGATCGAGAGAGAGATCCCACAGCTTTCAGCCCCACGCTGCGCTCTGCGTCCCAACGTTGGCATCTTCTGAGATCATGATGTGCACAGGATAAGGTAAGAGTCCGAAAGGGGAAAAACAAGCTATATATGTATGCAATATCATCTAAATCCAACTTTTTTATTTATTTATTTATTTAGTTATTTTTTGAAAATTTTATCAGGCCCCTCCCCCCTTTGTCACCACCCAGAGACATAGGTGAGCACCTGTTGTGGCTAACCGGTGGGGCTGAGAGCTTTAAGAAGGTCCCGTGCCGATCCTATGCTGCGTTATCTGAGACATTCCCTATTATTAGACATATAATATATCCGCCGCATGGTGTGCTATATCCGCTGCTTCGCTCTGGTGAGCAGTTGGTCAGCAAGCAGTGTCAATGGGCGCTCCCCACTTCTTCCGCTTTGCTTGTATGTCACATCGGCGTCTAGAACAGGTATAAATAGTCATTGTTCCCCCCTCAAAGCCAATTTCTAAGGAGCCTTTTTTTTCAATCGTTTTCTTCACAGTGAGGGCTGAGACCTTATATACATAATAAATACGCGCGAGATAATAGTTTCAGACTGTTGGTGCTGCAAAACAATGTTCAGGCTCCGGTTCTTTGATTTCAAAATCCTGACCGCACTCCTCTTTCTGGTGGTGGTCATTCATGTGGCCAGTCTAGGGCTGGAATTCCAGGGCGTCAAGATGAACGGCCCATTGGATTACTTGGTGGAAAACTACGGCAATAAGGACAGCAACGCCAACCAGGGCGACTCGCTGTTTGCGGCGGCTGGAAACGCAACCTTGGGATTTCAATCGATTCAATACATCAACCTCGAAACAAACTTCGATCGTGAGGACGCCCTGCGGATGCAGAGCGTCGTTACAGGGCTCGAAACAACCCGGTTCACGGGAATTGACAAAAACTCCATCTTGGAGAACGGCAAAGGGCTGCCACCAACTTCTGGCAAGGAACTCAAGCCCGCTGAGAAGGCCTGTCTCCGCTCCCACACCGAGCTGTGGTATAAAATGGTCCGTGAGAACATCCAAACGATGCTCATTCTGGAGGCAGACGCTGCATGGGATTACAACGTTAGAGACATCCACAGGCGAATTGCCAAGGGATTCTATGATCTACACACCGCCTATAACCCAAACTCCACTCTGCGGCCCACTAAGCAGGATCCGTGGAACATGGAGTCGTGGGAGGCCATCTCGTTTGGGAGCTGCCACGACGGAAAGCGGCATAGGGATGAGAATCTGCTCATTGACGATCCGGATGCTCCGCTGAACCAAAAATACTATGGCGAGCCGTTGAACGACCAGAGGGTATTGCGAAGGGCCGGCTACGTTGTGTGTACCACCGCATATGCCCTCACGCTCAAGGGCGCCAAAAAGCTCCTCCTCAGAGCAATGCTGGATCTCAACAAGCCGGTAGACATCATGATTGGAGACATGATCTCCCACGAGGACTTCTACGTGCTCTCCGTCTTCCCGCCCACAATCGCCCAATGGGCCTATGTTCCCGGAATCGGGGCAGAGAACCTGGGTTCAACCATTCAGAACTTCAAAGGCGACCGGGCAAAAAACTACAAGGATATTTGGAAGAAAATCCGCGAGTCCAAAAACATCTGGGGCTTCAAGAAGTCGTTCCGAATGGCCACGTTTAGAAACAGCGCATTCTCAAAGCTGAAAGACTGGGCCTATGGTCCGTCTAGCGAGAAATAGATCGGTAATCTGTATGCATGTGTGTAAATTGTTGTGAAACATAAATCGCTAATCATAAGTTGCTTTTGGTTCATAAATCTTGAGACACTTGTCTCGCACTGGTAAGCTAAGGTCAGTCTTGCTCTGTCTTTTGTTTGTTTTTTTTATGGTTATTTGAAACATCCAATAAAAATAGAAGTAAAAATAAAATAAACGCTCGTTAGTTTCTATAAAAAATTCTATGCACAAATCTAACACCACACCTTCGCTAATCTCTTCCATCTGGGCTTACGTTCCATCTCCAGCCGTTCTTCCTCCCAGTCCTCAGGGGTCATCAGTGGCGTTCTGCCAGTGATGAGATCCATCTCAGACGGCTTCACAAATGACGGCCGCTTCCAGATCTTGAAAGCAAGATAGCATGCAACAATTACGGGGAACCCCAGGTAGGATTGGAAGAAGGTTTCTGCGTCAGGTTTGGCTCCGATGGGGAACAAAGCAGTCCAAAACTGCGCAACAAGAACCAATGCATTGAATATGGCCCCAACATAGGAGCCAATTGAGCCAGCAAAACTGGTGAAAGGGATCTGGTCAAGCGTGTAGCCCTGCGCTTTCCAGCCGCGGCGGAATTGAATATGGCTGATGTTGATGGAGAACCAAGCGAAAACCGCGGCCAGCCCGGAAATGGACATCATCCAATTGAACACGGTGGAATAATCGGTGGTCACCACTAAGTACGACAGGAGCCCAAAAGCCATTGCAACTGCAATTGCAACGAGCGGTCTACCTTTCCTGTCGACGTATCCGAGGATCTTTGGTGCCTGGCCCTGTTCGGCCAACGAACACAAGATTCTGGTGGATCCGTACACACTGGAGTTTGCAACCGAGAGCAGAGAGACCAAGATCACTGCGTTCATGATGGATGGAATCGCCGGAACCGACGCATTCTTGGCCGCGATGGTGAATGGCGACACACGAGTGTCCGAGCTGGACGAGCTGTTCAAGAGCTGCGGGTCGTCGTACGGCACAAGCAGACCCACAATGGTCACACTGGTCATGTAGAACAAGGTGATTCGCCAGAAGACTTGCTTGGTGGCCTTTGGAAGAGTTTTTCGCGGATTCGCCGTCTCCGCCGAGGCCAACCCGACCATCTCTGTACCGCTGTAGGAATATGCTGCGTTGACAAAGACGGTGCAGAGGCCCTTGAAGCCGGCGTTGAACGCACCGGGGTCGTGCCAATACTTGCCGCCAATGTACTCCCCATTAGGACCACCACCAACGTCAATGATGATTCCAAAAATCACGAAGCCGACAACGGCGAGAACTTTCAAGATGGAACTGAAATACTCCACCTCCCCGAAGCCTCTGGCGCCAAAGAGGTTAAAGACGGCAATTGCGACCAGGAAGATTGTGACGAAGACGGCGCTGCTGACGTTGGATTGCCAGTACGTAATGGTGATTGCGGCAGAAACCAACTCCAGCGGCATGTTAATCAACCATGAGATGCCATAGTTCCAGGACAACGCAAAACCCCACGCAGGGTCCACAAACCGCGTCGCAAAGACACTGTACGACCCGGACACGGGGAATAGGACCGCCATCTCGCCCAACGCATGGATGGTGCAGAACAGCATGATCCCGGTCAGGAAGAAGCCAATCAGCAGCGACGCAGGTCCGCCCGTGGCCAGCGACGAACCACTGCCGACGAAGAGACCAGTTCCCAAACTTCCTCCCAGGGCGATCATTTGCAGGTGCCGACTCTTGAGGGTTCGGGACAGCGGAGACTCCGCTGTCTCCTCCAATGCCGCTTCCATGTCGTACCTACTCGGACCATTGCTACTGTTTTTATGCATAGAACGCTCTGGATGGGGCTTGAACGAGTCGACGAAGTTTTTGAGCACACCGCCGTTATTAGTACTGGTGGTGGGCTCGGGCGAGTCATTCGAGTTGTTGTCGTATATCGAGACCACGTCTGCCTTGTGGATCGAGGACGCACTGTCCCTTCCCTTTTTTTTCAGCGAACTGTCCATTATAATCCCCAGCTTTCTGAAAATTCAAAGACTGAAAAATCAATGTGGGCCCGTTGCATCTCTTTATATAACGTGCGTTGGGGATCGGCGGTTTGTGTCATTACTTTTTTTTTTTTTTTTTTTTCGTACTAGTTAACGTTACTCCAGAGATTTTTCGCTGCCGATCGGCACTTCCCACACGGCACCTGGGCCGTTAAATTAAAAAAATGGCGGAAGTATGGTCAGAGTGAGAAGCCACACGAGATTCTCGGAGAAATCATGACATGCACCGAACACAGTCCTCTAGAAGGTTCCCAATTTTTGTTGTTGTTGTTTGTTCTTTTTCATAGTCCAACTTACGTGAACCTGGGGTGCAATCTGCCACTGCCCGCACATGCGCTAGGTCTTTCCCCCAATAGCTAGTAATGGGCCAGCGCCGACACCAAAAAAAGCAAAACAAAATGCGCGGACCCAGTGGCCCGTATGTACGATAGCTTTATCGATTATGACCCTTCGCATATCGATAGACACAGCTGCTCTCAGATCGGGCAGGATCAGTGACCTTTTGGTTCAAGTTCCAATCTAACGGTGGTGTGCAGTAAAAAAATAAGCCACTCCTCTCCATTTCAGGGGTGTTGTGGAATATTAAATGTGTGGGCCCGACCTCCTCGGTCCACTGTCGATCGAGAGCGAGCCGATGTGAAAAAGTGTTGCCGTGTGAGGCCCCATGAATTTTCCTCGGGAGGGCCGTGTATATGCAAGTGACAGAGGGACCAATCACGAACCATTTCGTCACAGTCCCTACCTAATGAGAAGCTTTTTTTCTATTTTGGTGAGATCTACCAGTAAGTAGGTGTACTAAATAATATTCACGTTTCGAGCGTATTGTTAACTATCTCCAGCAAGAGAGTAGCCCCACCGCGCGCAGAAGTGGGCTGCCCGCAGGGAAATACCCGGCCCGTGTAGCGGTAAGGCTCACCAGTGCTTTTGCTTCTTTTCTAGAAAAGAAGGCCGCCCGCAGGGCAATACACGGACCCTGTGTAGCCTCCGGCGGCTTCTTTTTTCTCCGAAAAGAAGCAAAAAAGGTAGCTCTGCGAGGCATTTCCAGTGCTTTTGCTTCTTTTCTAGAAAAGAAGGCCGCCCGCAGGGCAATACACGGACCCTGTGTAGCCTCCGGCGGCTTCTTTTTTCTCCGAAAAGAAGCAAAAAAGGTAGCTCTGCGAGGCATTGACCACCCCTAGGTGTTGGGCTCTGCGGTGTCAGTGCTTTTGCTTCTTTTCTAGAAAAGAAGGCCGCCCGCAGGGCAATACACGCCCCACGTAGCCTCCGGCGGCTTCTTTTTTCTCCGAAAAGAAGCAAAAAAGGTAGCTCTGCGAGGCCATCACCAGTGCAGTTGTGTTAGGATTTTTCGTCAAGTCTCACCTATTTGGGATTGAAAAAGATGTAGTTAATAAATGAATGAAATAAGAAAAGCAGTGCCACCTTTTTTTGCTTCTTTTGGGGACGTAAAAATGGGCCCCCGGAGTTTCTATGCGGCCCGCTCTATATTACAGAATCGGACCAAAGCACTGCAGTAGCACTGTGTGCCGGGAAACATTTCATTATGTCCCGACCCTTCCTTCTGCCTACGCGAGCGCGCACTTTAGTTACTATGCTACCAAATTAAATGAACAAGCGTAGGATAGAGCGCGATATATCACAACCACCAACAATGTCGTTTTCGGAGGATGTGGTGATATCCAAGCTCAGCGGACTCAATGAAACGCAGGAGTCAATTGTGGGGGTGTCGCAGTGGGTGAGTATGGGGCTTGTGTGACTGGAGAAGAAGTACGCTAACACGGCCAAAAGGTCATGTTCCACCGTAGACACGCACAGGAATCGGCGGACATATGGGCACGATATATACAAAAAGGTGTGTGTGTGTGAGCATTGGATTGTGACGAGATCAATTTTTGCTAATTGCTGTAGTTCCCGCGAACAAAAAGTTGGGTCTGGTTTATCTGGTCAATGAAGTCGTACAGCAGTCGCGAGCTCGGAAGAGAGAAGAGTTTACAAACGCATTTGCGTCCGTGGTTCCAGATGCGTTAGCAGATACCTACAAGACAGTGTCGAAGGACGTCAAGGAACGAATAAAGAGGGTCATCGACGTTTGGAAGCAGCGATCGGTGTTCTCGTCTGGAGTGTTGGAGGAGATCACCACCAAAGTGCTGGATTCAAGTGTCCCGCCAAAAAATGGAGCCAGCAGCTTGTTAGGCGGAAGCAGCAGTCTGGGTGGGTTTGGCGGCCTCAATATACCTCCGGCGCTGAAGCAATTGACCAGTCTTCAAAAGGTCTTGGATGAGACCGAACCCAGTGCGGAAAAAGCCTATGACCCAGCAACGAAGGAATATTCCGACTTATTTGACACTGAGGCCCTTCCGGCTCCACCAGCCTATCTGAAAAAGTTGACCGCCCTAGTTGGCTCGTTGGAAGAGGCTGAGAAGACTGTTAAAAAGTCAATCCACACCCGGAAGGAAGTGCTGTCCCATCTGAAGGCGCTGATAGAATCCAATGAAGCAAAGTTGGAGAAGGAGAGTTCGCATCTCTCCGACTTGGAGCAGAAGCTGTCCCACACTAAGGAAACCAGGTCCGAAGTTCAGGAAATGATGGTCACTGACGGTTCTAATGAAAACGCTGACAATGAGAATGCGTCAACCCCTCCAGCAGAATGGAATGAACAACAGAACCAATCGACAACTCCACCTGCTGCAGCCTCCCCCGCAGAGGAGGAATATTCGCCAATCGACAACGCTGAAGCGCCAGCTTATTCCCCTCTAAGTTCTGATGATGAGCAAGAGATTGAGGGGGGGCCACAGGCCAAGAAACAAAAAACAACACAACAAACTGATAATGAAACTAACCAAGAACACTTGAAATCATCAGATGGAACTCCAGCCAATTTGGAAGGCTTGGATCCGGCAGTTGCCCAATTTTTGTCCAACATGGCCCAAGGAAGCTCATAACTATAACGCTCTGTTATTATTATTATTAATTTTTTTATTTTTTTTTTATTTATTTAATTTTTTTTTTTTTTTTTGCTCATTTATATAATCATTTATTCTGACATTCGTAAGCTCTATCAAATTTGCGGCAACAAGCCTCGTGTATCTGCTTGTCATCGAACGACAATAGCCACACACCGTTCCAATGTGACCCGAAAGAATAGCAGACAGCTCCTCCACCGTAAAAAATTACCGAATCACCGTCAACTTTGTCCAAACAGAACCCATTAAGGAGCATCATTTCGGGAAGCCTCAAACACAAAACCTCGCCGGTATTGATATCCAATTTAACCAACATATCCTCAGAATCATGCAGTTTTTTATCAGACACACCCCCTGCAATTAGAAGTGTGTTTGAGTCAGTAAAGGCGCTTTTCGCACCAAGTCTGGTTAGTAATTCAGATTGTGCAATTTTTGAACATTCTATCTGGTCCTCTGCATTCAGTACCACCTTGTATGCATCGTTGTATATATCACCGGACTTCTTCATCCCGCCGACAAGAACACCCACACCACGTTCCTCATTCCAGGAAAATGCAGGTGAAATTCGGTTCCCAAGCATATCACAGTTATGCTTCAATTCCTTCCATCCATCTTCGTTACTCCACATTAGCCATGGTGACTCCTCAGCGTTCCTCAGTCCTCCGTATGTCAAAGCTCTACCATCTGGTAATGCCACTGTGCAATGGCGGAATCTTGGAGATGGCAAGTCTTGTACTTTTGACCACCGATTCTCTCGCAAAATCCAGCAGTCTGAAAACACCTTAGAAGGACTCGACCGCCCGCCGACTAACAGGACTTCCCCAGTAGTCAATCGAGTCATTGTGTGACCCATTCTTGCTGCCGGAGCCGGATCCCCAGAAAGATAAATTAGAGTCCTTTCATCTGAACTAGTTAGAACAGCAGTAGTTCCTTTGCGAGAATCGGCCATACCACCATTCATAAGAATCCGTTCATTATACAAACAGCCAGCTGAAAATTTCCTATTAAACTCGGGAAATTGCAGCTGAGTCTGTTCAACTGGGCTGTTGGAAAATTTCAATTCAATTTCCGTCTTGTCGACATTGGTGCTCAATTGATTACCATCGTTTACAGCGTCAAGAATGAAATAATGTTGACCAAATATTATAAACTCCTCCCATTCATCGAAGTCCTCCACAGAACTGACAAATTCTTTCTGTTCATCTGATACCTCATTATACCAAAAATCCGTCAAATCTCTAGCATGTACGTTAGACCACCCGCGAGATTTGAAACGATTAATCTGGTCCTGAAGGTTGGGATAAAGTTCAACGCTGTTTAATGGAGATCCATAACTGCGAAAATGGTTAAGCATTCGTTTAGCGAAAGGATGATGTTCTGTTGCAGGAATAATCTGCTCTAAAAGTGCAAACCTGGCGTTAGGTAGAGATCCGGCCCATTCAATCAACTGATCTGCCGATTTTTGTACCATGTACGTTAATGACACTTCCGCAACGAACATGAAAGAGGAACTTTCAAACGGGAACAGACTTTTTAATACATTGGAAAATGTATCAAGTTGTCTCAAATCACACGAAAGGGCGATATACCTCGGCGTTTTGACCATAATGCCATTTTTTTTATCTTCGGTTCGTTCTGATCCTATAGTATTCGAAAGTTCTGGATATGCGTTTACTATCTTTAATTTTCGACTCATCAAGTCAGGATAGTCAACATCCACAAAAATAAGTGTAGAATCGGGATTGTTGTGCAAATACTGAAATGCATAAGGATCAAACCCACAGCCCAAGTTGACAACAACTTTTGGACCATCAAAGTTGGATTGTACAAATTGTTGAATCGATTTGTTAATAGTTTCCATTCTGGTCCAATAACCTCGATTGATATTGGGAGACCGTCGCTGCTTCTTCGGAACAAAGAATTTGAAAAATTCAATATCAGTCGACCCCTCCCGTTTATAGAGGCTCTCTACAGACCTTTTCGAAGAAATCGACGAATCGTTCGTCCCCTGAATGCTGTCATCTGTAATCTCTGTCTTTTTTTTCCTCGTTCCATCTCCTCTGAGGACGGTTATTGGTTTTTCTTTAGGATTCTTCCCCATATGTTTAATTTTTAATTTGACCACTGATTTCGAGACAGATTATTTTCTTTTGAAAAAATAAGACGTGCGGCTGAATGCCCGCTATGCGGCGAGCCGGACCCAAAGAATGAAACACACCGCTACAGGGATAATAGATAACAGATTTTGAGACTACACTACCATCAAAAATTATGGACACTGGGGAGACAGAATTACTGTCGTCTGCTGATATGGGCCATATGATGGTCCCAGTGGTATCAGAATATGGTGGGACGAATGCTAGCGAGTCAGCAAACGAAAATCCTAATACATCAACGACAGCTGAACACACGGAAAGCTCTGGTTCTAAACAGGACGGTGGTGAAAACAAAGTGCGTCCTTTTCTAATGATGAAGTTTACTCTCTATGAGACCAAAAACAAGTTCTATATTGTAGGATCCAACACACGTGAATCTAGATTTCGTATGCTAGAGATTGATATTTCTGGGCCAAAGGACCAGTTGGTTATCAACGAAACACGGAAGCCTTGTTCGCGGTCGGAGATTATGGAAGTTTTGGCCTCACTAGAAAATGATAATAAGGCTAGTGGTGGATTGACAAAGAGACTCACTGCTCACGGGATTTTAGGGTTTATCCGGTTCACCGAGGAATATTACATGCCTGTGATAACAAAGCGTAGTATTGTTGCATTAATTGGGGGGCATTACATCTATCACATTGATAGCACGGAACTGGTACCATTGACTCACAGCAGTATGTATAAAAAACCCGACCGGAGATCAGAAGAAGCAAGATTTTTATCAATTCTACAAAACTTGGATTTGAGTAAAACGTTTTACTTCAGTTACACTTATGACATTACACGAACTCTACAATACAACATCATCCGAGAGAAAAAAAAGGCATTAGGAATTTATGAGCCGAACAGTCTTATTGAATACAATGAAATGTTTGTATGGAATGACAACCTCTTGCAAGCTGTCAGCGGGTTTGATGCCGCCCTGGATTGGTGCATACCAATTATACATGGTTTCATTGACCAAGCGAAAATTTCTGTCTGTGGTAGAAACATTCTAGTTGCAATTATAGCTCGAAGGTCGCATTATTTTGCAGGCGCCAGGTTCTTGAAACGAGGTGTAAATGATCAAGGGAACGTCGCTAATGAAGTGGAGACTGAACAGATAGTAACAGATTTGTTGACGAGCTCTTTCCACGATCCTAAAGATGGACTTTTCAACAATCCACGATACACGTCGTATGTTCAACATCGAGGAAGCATCCCGTTATACTGGTCCCAAGACGTTAGTAACATGTCGCCCAAGCCACCAATCGAGTTGAATGCAGTCGACCCTTTTTATTCTTCCGCCGCTCTTCATTTTAGTGACATGTTTGCAAGATACGGAAATCCTTTGTTGGTTCTTAACTTGATCAAATCAAAAGAAAAGATTCCGAGGGAGTCAAAACTGCTCAAGGAGTTTGAACAATGCATTAATTATCTTAACCAATTTCTTCCTAAGGACTCTAAGATTGACTATACGGCATGGGACATGAGTCGAGCTTCCAAAGGAAGAAATCAAGAAGTGATCGATTTCCTGGAGAATTATGCAGAAAAAACACTGAAAAAGACCGGTATCTTTCATAATGGTAAAAATTTGTCGGGTATGGAAATACAAGACGGAGTTTGTCGAACCAATTGTATCGACTGTTTAGATAGAACTAATGCTGCCCAATTTGTCATTGGAAAGAAAGCGCTGGCATATCAGCTGTATGCTCTTGGTGTGATCGATAATACATCTATTGATTATGATTCTGATGCAGTGAACTTGCTAACTGAAATGTTTCACGACCACGGTGATACTATTGCTCTCCAATATGGTGGCTCACATTTGGTCAATACGATGGAAACATATCGGAAAATCAATCAGTGGACAAGCCATTCAAGGGATATGATTGAAAGTATACGCAGGTTTTATAACAATTCTTTTGTGGATTCACAACGACAAGACGCCATTAACTTATTTTTGGGGAATTATGTATGGCAGAAAGGTCAACCAATGCTATGGGACTTGCCGACCGACTATTATCTTCACAATAATTTTTTAGGTGGGAAAAAAATTCGAAGAAGCTATCAAAAATGGTGGATACCAGATAATCTCGTGCCTTTGCATCAAAGATTAGCTTTGGAGCTCCAAAAGATTGGAGATGACGACTTACCACTGTTCCCATATAGGGGCTTCTATGACAATTACTGGAATCATTATTATCGTCCAAGAGTCTTAGCATCGCTGCATGCGACATTTGCATTTAATATGAATTCTACTTCGCGGTATACTGCAGGCACAGGGCGCGGGAAGGACGAATCGGACCTAATTGGCCCGTTCAAATCTAGAAAACTCGAAAAACGGAATAAGCAACGAAAAGCTATTGAAGAGGATCCTCGAAATAGGCTTCTTCTTCAAAAGAAAAACACGAGCAGTGTGATTTCCATTAGAAAAGAAGCTTTAAAAAGAGCCTCCCAGATGTACCATTCAAAGAGCTTCAATAGGTTCCTTGGGTATAAGCCTTCATTTACAAGTGTCACTGCAGATACTACAGATTCCACTGTTACTGCAACCAGTCCACCTACTCCTGATTATGCATTTAATAGCGGTTCCGCCGAAGATATGGATTCCTTGAAGAACCGAGTTGATGAATGGCTGGAGCCTTTGGTGATTGATACGGATCATCAGGAGCGCATGGAATATGAACGGTATTTAAGCGGTGGTAAGTGGGTTCATGAGTCTGTGGAATCGCATCCAGACTATGAATTGTACAATAAGACGATATCTTGTGAGGACATTTCAAATGCTGGAATCAACGAAGAAGACTATGAGAATTATAAGCAACACTACGAACGTTCTAAACTGGAACTTCCGAGCGTCCTGGTGGAACAAGATGAACCATCACACGACTATTACCATACATGGATCAACCAGCAATATTGATCGTTATTATTATTATTATTTACAATAAATTATTATTTAGACAAACATTTGGCAACGTGAGCGTCAACATGTAACGGTGGAACTTTCTCACCTTCTTTAATGCATTTAGAAATCTTCCAAATGGTTTTATTGTCGGGAGCATCTATCCACACTTTACCATTGACCCCAATAGCAATCTCATAAGATATAGTCTCCCCAATGCTGGCTAATATTCGAGGATTATGAAATAATAACTCCCTTGCGTACGCCAATGAAACATCAAATACATAACCACCTTTCAATTCACCAAACCCAGCCGCTTTTCCAGTAGTGGCATCAAAGCATTCTATTTCACCTTCAATGTCTTTTTCTGCCGAAACAACTCGTCCGTATATTAATGTTCCCACGTTCAAATTTGGTTTGTTCTTTTTGGTTGCGTTTTCGAAGGCGAATTGACCCAATCTCAGAGGAGCTGAGTGATCTTGCAGAGTTACACGATACCCCTCCGAATGTTTTCCACTTATTACGCCTACAACATGATCTTTCACAGCTGGTATATATCTCTTGGAGTTGGAATCAATATATAAAACTTGATGGCCTCGTTTATTGGATGATTGAAATATGCCGGCCTTTGTTGGTCGAGGATTCGCCAATGGCACCTGATATATACCAGGGCCAAAAATAGTAGAATCCTGAATATCAGTGTCTAACACATCTCCTGGAAGAAAAAGTTCAGGCATTATTACCGCTACAAGTAGAGAGAGATCAGATTATCATTTTTAAATTTTTGATAGTTCTATCGTTGGGAGTGCGCATCGCGCCAGGTGAGAGGGAATATGCATATGCCTTGTTAGATTAGGAATCAACTATGTAACTACGCGCGACCTCGCACCAGCTCCGATATATCCTTTCAGTGGCCTGAGTAACAACAATTAGAAAACAAATATAATATTTCAAAGGGGAGTTCCTTTGAAACCAAAACGATATAATATAACTGTGCCGTTGTAGATTGACGAAGGAAATCTTAGCTCTTTCTCCTTTAATTGGAACGTTACAAAACACCCTGGTCCTTTAAATTCTTTGCAACCTGTTGGTATCCATCAGAAGTCGAATCAATAAACTTCTTGAGATCAAACTTTTCCTTGTTTTCTTCAATGACCTTTTTATCCGCAGAAGGCAAGTCATCCACGGTAAGGTTGTTCATTATCAAAGTCAACCTAATGTTTTTAAGTTTCACAAGTAGCTTCCTTGGAATACCTTTATTAGCTCTAGCGATGGTTTCTTTTGAACCAGTCATCTTATTCAGCACTCCATTATTTTTATCATTTGAACCAAAACCCTTTTTCAGTCCATATTCCAACCTCTTCAAGACATCGTTGTGGTGAAATCTGTTCCCTTGAATAGCATATTCACCATTTTCCTTAGCTAGAAGAACGTCGTCTATAAGCTGGGTTCCCTTGTCTACCATTTGATGAAGTTCACTCAACCTCGCTCTGTGAACAGGCTGGTACACATCCGATCTATATTTAGACACAGATTGTGCAATCATATATTGAGCTGGATCAAAATTTGACATCAGTGGAAGTTTATATAACAAATTTTGTAAGTAGTTTCTGCCTTTCGCTTCTAAACTCGACAGGAAACTCCTTTGGAATTCAATCTCCTCATGTAGTTCCTCCTCATACATATATGCAACCTTCTCATATCTTAGAATGTAAGGTATTGTGAAACGCATGAGATTCTTCAAAACCACATACATTTCAGTTTTCACTTCGATTTCCCTGCAACCTGCAAGAAATTGCCTGAATGATTTAACTCTCTTTAAAAGTCGAGCTTCCTCACTCCGAATTCCCGGTAATTTGGAAACTTTAGAAATCAGAAATTTGTGAGCATTTTTGCTGATCCATGCAGCTTCAATGAAGGTTTCCACCTGCTGCAGGAACATAACCGGATCATCCAAAGTAAAATAATCCCCGTATCTGTCTGGAATTGGACAAGACTTAAAAACCATTTCCAATTTCGTCCTTTGGAATTGTTGTGGTTTAGTTAGTCCTTTACTCGGATCATTGTCCTCGTAACCAACTTCCTTTTCATTGTCATCGTAAGTACGATGCAGTATCAATCCCCTTCCTTCAAAACCTAATGGGTGCCATGTACCTCTTGGAGTATTTGGAGAAAGCACAGTTCGCGCATCTCTGTCGCTCCTACTAGCCTCCTTAATTCGGCAATATTTCATTCGGGCCAAAGCATTATCCTCTTCTGGGGTGAGCTCCAGATCTTCTGCTTGAAATGGAATTCCCGCAAACAACAAATCTGACCTGAGTCTGTCAGTCCATGGTCTGCTATCTTCCTTGTCGGGAAGTAATGGAGGCACTTTGAAATTCTCCAAAATCTTGGTAAACATATCCTTAGGGCTTTCAATAGACCCTATATGTAATCTGTCTTCAGACATATCGAAATTTTGTGGCTCTTAATATGTTAGGTTGGGAATCAGCTACGTAGTTACGCGCGACCTTGCACTAGCTCCGATATAATCTTTCAGTGGCCTGAATAACAACAATTAGAAAACAAATATAATGTTTCAAAGGGGAGTTCCTTTGAAACCAAAACGGTATAATAACTGTAGCGGTGTGGATTGATGAAGGATATGTTTGCTCCGTGTCTCTTCAACTCAAATTTAGCAATAACCAGAATTATTCACGTAATGCAGCTTTTAAATACCTTCTCAGTAGCAGCCGACTTATACGTTATTCGAGTCCTGATCACTTCCAGAATATAGCCCAGGTATGGTTGTCTGGACCACTTCAATACCTGTTGCCGTTGTAGTTGACAGTACACAGTCTTCTCCTTCTCCATAAAACACCGTATTTGCACACCCTTTTATACCCCTGAGATTTCCATAGGACAAAGATAAATCTCCACCAATCATTTAGTGTCCACTTGATGATCCAATTAGTCGATCACTTATGCAAGCACTCTTCATACAACCGGTCCGACATCTTTAATGTCCCGACGCCAACCATGCCTAACTGAAAAAATCAAAGTGTATAGTTGCGCAGAAAAGAGAAAGAACAGTTTAAAGAGTAACCGTTCATCCAGATCCTTGTTTTGAAATGTGGCACTCGACCAATTGATATAGTCAGAACAAAAATAAATCACATCTGCTGTTTTGCAATCTTGAGAGAGGACTAAAATCAATGGAATGTAATCGAGTACTGTCCAACCAATTCACTCAAGCGTACCACTACATTCTGTGAATTGCACCTGTTACGAAAAAAAGTACGAAAAAAAAAAAAAGAAAAAAGTATCTAATTAAGAGCATTCTTAGCCCAGGTTGGCAACACAAAAGATGCTCTATGGATTTCTTTGTTGTAGTATCTGTTGAGTTGGTTTTCTTCCTCTTCAGTCCAGCTTCTGACAGGCTCGTTAAGCTTGGCTTCTGGATCCTTAGAACAAACCATAAAGCCGATTTGACCAGATGGATAGGTTGGAATGGTTGTATAGGCATATTCAACCGTTGGGAAAACAGACTTGCACGCCTTCTTGACGTCCTTAATGATATCCATGTGAAGCCAGATGTTTTCGCCTTGAGTGGTGATGACACCCTTTTCAGTGAGGGATTCGTTCAAAAGTTGGAAATATGGCTTTTGGAAAAGGGCCTCAGCTGGACCTTCTGGGTCAGAAGAATCAGTAATGATGACATCAAAGTGGTTCTTGTATTCTTGCAAAAACTTGAATCCATCGCCAATGTGGACTTTAACCTTTGGATGTTGGAACCCAACTGACATGGATGGCAGATACTTCTTCGAGACTTCAATAACATCTTCGTCAATGTCGCACAAAACTGCTTCTTCGATGCATGAGTGCTTGACAACTTCACGAAGAACACCACCATCACCACCACCGATGACCAAGACTCTTTTTGGATTTGGGTGGGAATTCATGGCCAAATGAGTGATCATTTCCTGGTAAGCAAATTCGTCTCTCTCAGTGGCTTGAATACAGCCATCGAGTACTAGAACATTACCGTAATTGGAGCTTTCAAATACAAGAACCTAAGAAATACGTATTAGTTTCACACCTCGTGAGTGGACGACACTTGCTTACGTCTTGATATTTGGACTTTTTAGAATGAAGAATTTGGTTCACCCTGAGAGCCATGGCCTGGCCTGGCCACATTGTCTCGGAGATTTCGCTGAACCATCCGTCCTTGATTGTAGCGTGAGTCAATTCTTCAGTCATGGTGGATTTTAACAAAACGATTAAATATATATTATCAGGGTGGGAAGCCTTTTTTTTTTTATTTTTTTTTTTTTTTTTTTTTTTTTTGTTGTGTTGTTGCGCTACTCTGAGCCCCACTATTTTATTCCTGCATGTTGAAATTGGATTTGGGACACTAGTGAGATATCGGCCTTCCGACGATCCCGGTTCCCGATTCAACGCCGAGGATTGGCAATACAAAACGTGTTTCGGGGGACGATAAAGTGATTGTCTTTGAAGGGTCAAAATACGATACTAGAATAGTTAGAGATCACCGTCGTTCAGTGGTGTTTCGAATGCGCTAGTAAAGTGTTCCCGTAGTGTATAGAATTCGCATATTCTCGGCCGGGACTCAGTAACCGATGGCCAAGAAACATCCGCGTGCCTGTAAGACATAATACCAAGCTGTTATAAGTGGGATGCATTGAGGGATTTTTTTTTTCAACGAGGCATTTAATTTCAGAACTTTTGGAAGGGTAAATCTGCAGGATTAAAACCTAGTAGCTAGCCTATATGCACAGTATGCGTATGCATAGCTTAGATTAACAGCTAGCTAGTAGATAGCTACTTCAAGTATTATATCTATGCATACACAGGAAATGATATTACAAAGCCCAAAAACTTGCTCACGATCGAATTGAGTGGGCTGGGCGATTATTTCTCGGTAAATTATTCAGTATTTCTAAACAAGATTGTTTCTGTCAACTGTCAAATACTCACGAGCCAGTAATAAGCTACGCTCTCTCACTTCACACAGAAACTTCGCTGTCGGCAGCGGAATACCGATGCCGGTATGCATACTCAACACATCACCACTGTTTACCAAAGGACCCTAAGGCCTCAAGTTAACCCGTGCTTCGTTTGGATAGTAATTAATTAACCACTTCCCTAGTTTGTTGTTATTAATGAAAGACTTGGTTTTGCTTGTTTGAGTAAACAAAAAAATAAAAGCAAAATTCCACTCAAGCCAACGAAACATGTTTAGAGACCGAACTAATCTCTATATATCATTTCGGCAATCCTATGCCCACCACCCGCAATTCTCCAACTTGCCCACTTCGTACGATGAACCCGAGGAACAGCAAGGTTTGATGGCGAATGCCGGGCCGGCTGGTGGTGCTGACGACGGAAATACAAATAGTCAGGGAGGATTTGCAATCGAGATGGATCTCCTGCCACCAAGCTGGCTAGACGTATCCGACGAAGTTGATGATGCCTTGACAGATATTAAAAAGAAGATCACTCAGTTAGATTCACTGCAGAAGAAGAATGCTCTTCCAGGGTTTGACGACCGATCAAATGAAGAGGCTGAGATAGAACAATTGACCTATAAAATCACTCAGGAGCTCCATGAATGCCAGAGCATAATGAAGCGATTCGAGTCAATGACGAAAAATGTGTCCAAACCTGCTGAAATGAAAATGGCTGCTAATATGAAGATTTCGCTCGCAACGAAGATTCAAGAAACGTCAACAACGTTCAGAAAGATGCAATCAAGCTATCTAAAGTCTCTTCGAAACGAAGCTTTCCCGGCTACTGTTGGTACCGAAAACCCCTACTCAGGTAGAGATTC
>JAJLUR010000143.1:0-34549 GCA_030674225.1 Blastobotrys terrestris | reverse complement strand
GGAGGCATTAGGGTTCGTAAAGGAGTCTGGAGTGTGGTTCCCAAACAGCTGCGTGCGAGTATCTCTCTGATGGGCTTGGCTGGTATATCTGGCGGACATTAAATGTGTTCCTTACTGCCTCTGCTGACGTAGTGGAACCTGATTTTGTGCTGGGACCGAACTCAGTGCCCATACGCGGGCGCGTGGAATTTTCATCGCTCAAAAACTAGTATGTATAAACTAGTATTTATTAATGTTCGTTAGCAAGGACGAGGGTCTGACTTTAGAAGATGGACGGACAATCCATGTAGTTGTGGTTGGCTTTTCTGACAAAATCAGTGTAAATGTGCATTGCCAGGGGAAGATTGGTAAAATGTATAGCGTGGCTCTACAGAGTTCGTCCATAGCGCAGCTCCATCCCGTAGGAGGAGCCGAAGGCGGAATTGGGTCAGGGCAAGACTCCAATGGAGGCGAAATTGAACTTTTCCCCTTGCCCCACCTGACTCCGGTTCCGCTCATTGGGTCAGATGTGGATGACACCGTGGGTGGACTATATAGCACTCTGATCGCCTCGATGATCTCACGGCAAGCTCCTGAAGAAATCCGGACGGTAGTGGTTGGGCTTGGTGGAGATATTGGACCCAGACAGAACGAAGCTGTTAAGAAAGACCATAGAAAGGAGTTGTTGCAGATCATAAAGCTCGTCCAGCAATGTAAGGTGTGGTGATGCTATGTATATCCATATTGAATTAAAAAAAAAAAATTTGCGTATGCGGGCAGCCTTCTTTTCCAGGGAAGAAAGCAAAAACACTGGAGGCCTCGCAAAGCTACCTTGTTTGCTTCTTTTCGGAGAAAAAAAAACCGAAGCCGCCGGAGGCATACATATATATCTATATATTACATAGCTTTGTCGCCTTGCTCAATGACTCTGGTTTCTAATAGCTCGATGTTGGCTTTGCCCTTGCTTTCAGTTCGTAACATCTCATCAAGTCCTCGGAACGAGCCAGGTTCGATAAAGCCAATAAGCTCCCAGTCCTGGTCCCAATCTTCCTCTTCAGTTTCAAGGATGAACTCCTTAACCTTTTCATTATATTTCTTGGCTTCCTTGGAAGGACCAGTTAAGCGTACCTTCATGCTGGCTCGGGCTATTGGAATCAACTGTTTGCTGACCAGCATTTTGATGGCGTCCAGAGCCTGTGTTTTGGCAGATTTAGTAGGATTGACATTGAACTTGAGTTCGTTCAGCGTCTTTTCAAGAATGGACGTAGGATATGGCCTCTTGTTGCTAGGATTGACGCATTTATCGGCAATGATCTGGAGGATCTCCGCCCGGACCTGGTCGGTCTGTGCCTGACGCTCTTTGCCACCAACCTGCAATTCTCCTTTTTTCAAAATTAACTGGATCACCTCGTCGTGGTCCACTGTCTTGAATGCAGCTTGCAATTCTTCGTTCGATGCTACCTGGCCCTTAGACACATTGATGAAGACCTGTGGGATTTGTAGCACTTCATCCAGGTCCTTCTCCACACCCTTACGCCAATCTTGGACCTTGTTTTGATAGCATGCAATTTCGAATCGCTTCTTCCCTTTCCGCATCCGCACTAACGACACATTCGTTAGCTTGATTTGGTTTGACGGCTGATTAATAGGCATGTTGGTGGAAGTGAAGGAAAAATTATCGGTCCGATGAGGTTGTGCTTTATCCTTAAATATCAGTGTGCGGCTGAAAGTGGACTTCGACGTCGACTAGATCTACGCATACAGATATGCGTTGTATCGAACTATGAGAGGATACAACGGATCTGTTACTTTCAAGAGGAGGCAAAAGCTTTTACAATAGAGAAGTAGTGCTTTAATTGCCTTTCTGAGTGTTCTCGTATAACAGGTTTCCAACTGCCCATCGAGTGATTAAATATGGTAATAAAACCTCGATTCTTCCAAGAAGAAAAAACATTTGTTATACAAAAATAATAATAATAATAATAATAATAGTAATAATAATTTCAATTTTTAAATTTCCAGTGTGGTATAGCCGTTAGGTCTTGCTCAACTGGGGTCTCTCAAAGTAATCCATGGAGCATTAAATCTCGCATAATATGCGCTTGCCCCTAATCTCTCCATTGCAAATTACCAATCCCCTCTCACCGTGTTATTCACTTGAGTATGTAATCGGTCACAGCCAACTGATGTGTTACCACTGTACTGTGGCACATGTAAACTTTCCATGGTACGACGGACTCCCCAAGGGATTCGGCCGTCAGTGAGGCAATAGTGCACAAATCTCAAGCCGTTGGATATTAACTCTAAACGTTTTTCAAAATCCGCTGTGAAATTTTCTGCCTAAGTGTAACTAAAGTTTTTTTTTTTACTTTTGTTTTTCTTTCGGAGGAAAGAGGGTTATGTTATACCACAGAGAATAAGCCTCGAATTTCAAACTGAGCGACTGTTATGCATACACTAAACACTTAAAAACGTGCCATAAGAATGCCACTGTCCAATTGTGAGAAGAAAAGAGAATCAGTAGTAGGTATTTGAGCTGCTTTTTTGATGCTGGTCATCAAGCTCAGAAACTTTTACGCAGAATCTGACGGGACAAATGGTTATCTCCGGAGTGTGCATTAGTCAAGTTGTCCGATGTTTTCGACAATCTATTCGGCAAATTAATTGTAAAGGTACAATACAACTTAATATAATATATGCGGCAACAGTCAACCTCATGGGCACGAGACCCGGGCCCAAAAGCCGATAAAATTTTTGGATTCACCCCTGAAAAGATTGAACCATTGACATACTATCCGCGTAGGCACTTTCCCGCTCAAACATGTAAGGCCACCCATTAGGATTTCAATTGCTTACTGTTAGCGGCTTCACATTTGTTCCATTAATACATAAACGTTAACCTTGACGGTATATATATGCAGGTATACGTCACATGCACATCAGAACGTTTGCTCTGATTCGGCTAGCTGCGTCAGAATTGCAATTCACTTTGCAGTTACGAATTATGCATAGTAGTTGTTTCTTCTTCTTATAGTCTATATATTGCATTCCCAAGACAATCCTGATTGCTGAAGGCATTCATGCTGTCCTGAGGATCTGATCGTCACTTTGATTCACTACAGAGGTCTAGATAATTTAGCTAACCTTTCAGATGCCATGCAAAGTTAATAAATTTGCCGGAGGCCACAAGGGTTATATGCATATCAGCGGATGAACCAGATAGTGGTGCAGTTCAGCTTATTACTTCACCAAAGGTAACTAATTCCATATTGTAACTGAATTTATGGTATATAGAGGACTTGAGGAGGATTGAATTTGTCGTAGAACAGGCACACATCATCAGAATTTTCGACATTTGGGTGTGTGTCTTTTGCATCCCTGGCTACTATCAGTAAGTTCTGTTTGGTTTAGGTGTATGGTGTATGTGGTGATACACGATTGGTTGCTAGTTCGTTGAAACCTGAGAACACATTGCCGCCAGAAGCTCGTGCCATAACCTCACCCACGCTTTATCGTTGTGCCTCTCTAAGAAAGTTGTCAGCAAATGTCATGTAGTCATTTCTTTGAATGGTAATTCTATTCCATTTCGTATAGCTGATGCTTTTCGGAGGTCTCTACACCTACCAGATAAAACAATAGTCCCTACCTTTCGAACTGTAAGTTTGTTACGCATATGTAAACACCAAATACTCAAAAATGCATTGTAAATTTCACAATAAGTCTGGTTGGTACACTGTAGGAGGTCTCTATGGCACATACATCAGATGAGTAAACGATCCTCAAATTCCGAATTCGAAGATGATTGCACTAAACGCTCAAAAAACCTCCATAAATTTCATAGCCCTGATTGTGGTCTCTTGGTTCCTAAAAAAAAAAAAACCTGTTTATATCATATATGAGTACATATGAATATCCGGTGAGGTAATTGTTTCCAACTTCCAAATGAAAGATTGTTTGTTCTGCACACACAGATATACCAAACGCTCAAAATAGTAGTATAACGTATGCATACAAATTGCACCGTCCTATATATACAGTTATGTCGTGTGGATAATATTTGCGGATGAGCCTAACTCCTTTTTCTTTTTAAACAGAAAAGAGACTGGGCTGCACCACATACCCGCACCCGGCAATATACTTTGGAACCCGATATTACCAAACAAACATTCTAAATACGCTTGCTTCTGTCCATACAAAAGGGCCACCCCCATGAAATCCGAAGTCAGTATTTTTCGGGTTAAACCTCGGCTACGTGCGGCTTAACAAAATAAATTTATCATATTTAATCCCACCGCAACACCCAACACTAAAACATGAAAAACGTCCGATAATATAGCCTATCCAACAGTAGAAAAATATTGCAAAAGAAAGGCAAAAAAAAAAAAAAAGTAACCACCGTTTCCGGGTACCAGGAACGCCATTCTTGGCACAAAACAAATCGCCCAATCGGGAAACATTCTTCGATCGACATCCGACCGGCATTTCCGGTGTAGCCAGGGGAAGAGAATTGCTCCTTTAGGACAGCTATGCGGCTACTCCCACGCGGTGGACATTTTTTTTTTTTTTAGGAAGCGCATCGGAAGGACACATTTTTGGAGTTTTCCATCTCTCTATTTCTATTTTTTTTATCTCACACACACACACGCTACACGGATAGAACAAGAAGAGTAGAAGAAAAAGAACTTTCGAAAATCTTTTTGGTTTAGTTGTTTTTATTTCTTTTTGTTTTTTTTTTGTTTGTTTGTTTGTTCTGTTTGTTGTACGTTTTTTCTTGTTTCTGGGTTCTTTCTATCTTATTTGTTCTTGTGTTCTTTTTACGGTGTTGTTTGTTTTATAGACTCTTGTGTGTTTTATTATTTATATGAATGTCTTCTAATAGCGGACCGAGTAGTAATAACTTTGCCCCCGGTGGTAACGAGCATAATCCCAATAATGGCGGTGGGGAAAAGACAACTCTATGGATGGGGGAGCTGGAACCGTGGCTCGATGAAAACGCGATCCGTAAGATCTGGGCCGCTTTTGGCGAGTCCGTGTCGGTGAAGCTTATTCACGACAAGTTTTCCGACACAAACGCCGGATATTGCTTTGTCGATTTTGGCTCTCATGCTGCAGCTTCAAAGGCTCTATTGTTGAATGGTCAGCCAATCCCAAACACCAACCGGCTCTTTAGATTGAATTGGGCCTCGGGTGGCGGTCTCACAGACCCCTCGGTCCAAGCAACCTCCTCTAAGCCGGGTGGTGCTGAATACTCAATCTTCGTGGGCGATCTTGCTCCGGATGTCACCGAACAAGACCTTCTCGACGCATTTCAGGCTAGCTATCCGTCCTGCAAATCGGTCAAGATCATGATTGATCCGTCCACGAATGCGTCCCGTGGTTATGGGTTTGTGCGTTTTGCAGACGAGTCCCATATGCAGCGGGCCCTCGTGGAGATGCAGGGCTTTATGTGCAAGTCTCGGCCTGTGCGCATCTCCACTGCGACTCCAAAGTCTTCGAAGCACGCCCATAACCACCAGTTCCATCAATTCCATCCGAACCATAACATGTATCAAGGGTTCTATGGTCAGCCAATCAACCAATTCACCGATCCTAACAACACCACCGTCTTTGTCGGCGGTCTGTCGTCCATGGTGACTGAAGACGAGCTTCGTCGATATTTCCAGCCATTTGGTGAAATCACCTACGTCAAAATCCCCCAGGGTAAAGGCTGCGGCTTTGTTCAATTCATCCAGCGTCATTCAGCTGAAGCTGCAATCACTCAAATGCAGGGCTATCCAATTGGCAATTCCCGGGTGCGACTCTCTTGGGGACGTTCCCAAAACTCTGCAAATCCTAACGTGGGTCCTTATCGTCCCGCTCCTCCGCCACCGCCTCCTCCTCACCCTCATTATGGCCAAATGGCTCCACCTCCTCCTCCGCCTCCGCATGCTCATTACGGTCCATACGGCCCAATCGACCCTCAGGCGGCTCATATGCATCCAATGCCTCCACCCCCACAGATGCCTCCTCCGCCTCATGACCCCTCCGAACCAGTTCCGGTGGCTCGTCTCAACGAGCTTTATTTAGCTGCTAGAGACGGTAGATTGGATAGAATGGAAGCTGACTCCAGAGGCTATCATGGTGTTTATGCCCAGTAATCTTATGTATTTATTATTCTATTGAAAATACAGTAAATAATCCTACACTACTGGTTGTACTTCTCTCGTCTCCACTCCTTCCTTCCCCTGGATCGACTGTCTGAGACTATCATCGCAACACAGCCATCCGTTGACCATTTTCGGAAAGAAACACACACTCACGCACAACTTCAATAATAATAAATGCATAGCACACATGCTATTAATAAATTAAATCAATATTTACAAAATCTATCTTGATTTAAAGTTGTTTTGGGCTTCATCTCCCTTAATAGTCTTGCCTGGTAGCGCCTCGCCTTCTTTCAGAATCTTCTTGATAACCTCATCCTCATTCTTGGTGCCAAATGCATTCTCCAATTGAGCATTGCTGGCTTCCAACAGTTCGCCTTGAGATCCCTGCTTGCCAGTAGTAAAGACCTTAAATAGCGAAACGACTTCAACCAATGGAATTGATGAGTCCTTCTTCCACTTTTCAACATCTGCTGGACTACTAGCCCACACAATAAAGTCTTCGTTATCGGCGTGGTAGAAAACCTGGGTCTAAAATATTCACTCCTTGTTAGTGGACTACTCATTCTTAATAAATCCCATCCCACAACTTACAGCTTGATCACTCATGTTTGTTATATATAATCGTTCCTTGTAAACTTGTGGTTATTCAATTGGATGATAGATGGAAACAAAAAACACAAATTAATCACACAATTCGACGCCCTTTTATACTTTCTCTTGTCCTCCAAATTCGGATGATTGCTATGTGACTTGCGCGCAACATCACGCGATCGGCCCGACACATTGCAGCAGCAGCAGCTAACAACGTCATAAGTGCATTCAGTCGAACCAACCAGCTTCGATGAATCGGATCATGTAATCATCGATATGTCCCATGTCATCATCTTCAGAATCTTCCATCTCGTCTTCGACCATTCCACCATTTTCTTCCGCGCGTGAGGGCGCAAGCTCTGACGATGCTGGTGGTGGGGCTGTTGTCGAGGAAGATTCTGCTGCAGGCGTGGCGTTGTTTGTGCTAGATTCCGGTTCTGCGGTTACTCGTGACGAACCTTCTCTCTGTTTCTGCTGTGTTTCCTCGAAATCTTCCCGATCGACGTTAGCCTCTTTCATTGCCACATTGGCCGCAACAACGTCATCTTGATCCTCTGCTTCTGCAAGAGCCTTCTCGAAGGATCTTTTTGTGGTCGGGTTATTGCTGGTGTTGTTATTACTGGTCAATTCATCCAATGGCTTGTCATTGGCAGCAGTATAGTCTTCGCCGAGCATGTCCTTCACCGACAATTTGTTGAAGTAATCTGTGGTGAATTCACCTTCTTGAATAACAACATTGTCCAGAATCTGCTTTTGGGTAGCCTTTCGCAGAATGTTGCTCTCAATTGTATATTCTGACACAAACCGGTAAATGTGCACATCTCGAGTCTGTCCAATTCTATGGCAACGATCTTGACACTGTTTGTCCATCGACGGATTCCAATCTGAATCGTAAAAAATAACAGTATCGGCGCCAGTGAGATTAATACCCAACCCACCAGATCTGGTTGACAAAATGAATACCGGAATTTTGGCATCAGTGTTGAACCTTTCAGTTAGCACTTGTCGCTGTTCGATTCTCGTTGCACCGTCCAACCGCAGATATCGATATCCGTGTATGTTCAAAAACTGTTCGAGAATGTCCAACACTTTGGTCATCTGTGTGAAGATCAGTGCTCGATGTCCTTGATCAATCAAATCTCTCAATAGGAGCGCCAATCTCTGCAGTTTACCACAGTCATATTGCAATAGCCTCTTATCCGGGAACGCAATCGACAATTTCACTTGTGATTCGTGGAATGTTGGCTGCTGTCTTACCGGCTCAATCTTCCCTTGGAGAATTTGACCAGTTGTTGCTTCTCCGAGCGTCAATCTGGGCTGATCTAAGCAAACCACCGAGGGTGTGACAAATGAATATTTTGAAATCACCCCTCTCATTTGCAAGTCTCGATCGTTATAGCTCATCTTCAATGTTTTCATACAGTCTAATTCTCCATCCCACTTGGGATAGTTGCCGTAGTCACTCTCCCCACGGAGGAGCTGAATAACATTCCTACCGTAAATTGGGCGTTGCGCACATCGAAATTGGTTCAAGTACAATATGTGTTGCAACCGGTTACCTTCTCTGATCGTCTTCATATAGTCTGTGTATTTGGAATGGCTATCCGTATTCACAAAATTGGGTTTTGCAGGATTATCCTTGGCCCTTGTTCTCAACTCTTTCAACTCATTCCACAATGGTTTTTGTCCATTCAATGAAATGACTATATCTGAATGGACAGTGGACTGGCTGGCCTCTTGCTTTGTTCGTAACATTCCAAGAACATCCAAATTAACCCGATTCTTATCATAGTCTTCCAATAAATGCTTCCTAATAAATATATCCTGGACTTCATAGCTTCCAGGAACCGATTTTTCAACAGCCATCGAGGTCACAATCGGACGGACTTCAAACAAATCTGGATGATTGCACACTTTCCTCAATTGCATCAAACAATTGATGATGCTCAAAAAATTACCAGACGCCAATGTTTCTTTTGTTTGCGCTCGAGACATGAAATCATCATACAGATATCGCTGCCGCTTGGATAATCGACAATTCACAATATGCTCATATTTTGCCGGCATTTGCTTCTCAACATCCGACTTTAGCCGTCTCAATAAGTATGGACGCAAGACTTGGTGTAATTTGGAAACAGTAGCCTTGGTTTCATCATCATGGGACTGTCCGCCTTCTTCAACCAACTTGTCAACTGGCCGTGCAAACCAATCTTGGAAATCTTTCAGATTGGCAAATCCATCGGGCATGATACCAGCTTTGTTGGTTGACGATGGCATCAAGAAATATAACAATGACCACAACTCCATCAAATTATTTTGCAATGGAGTACCTGTTAATAGTAACCTTCGTTCAGAGTTGAAGTTGAGCAGAGCTTGCCATCTCTGAGATCGAAAGTTTTTGATATTATGTGCTTCATCCAAAATCATGTACTTCCATTTTTTCCGCCGAAAAGCTGGTTGATCTTGAAGAACAAGCTGGTACGAGGTAATGCAAACATGCCACACATCTTCCTTGTTCCAACCTCTACGTTTGTCTTTACGTTGTTGCGGGTTTCCGTAATAAGTCATAACCTTTAAACCGGGAGCAAAGCGTTTGAATTCCATTTCCCAATTCAACATGACACTTGTAGGGACCACAATTAAATGAGGGCCCCATATGTGCTTTTCGCATGCAAGATATGTAATTAATGCAATAGTTTGGATAGTTTTCCCTAAACCCATCTCATCTGCCAGAATACCGTTAGTGTTGGTTTTATATAATCCAGCAAGCCATTCCAATCCATAATGCTGATACTCCCGAAGATTCCCATGTAGTAAGAACGGCACAGGGATCTTAACCTTGAACCGTTCCTCATCTTCTTCTTTTCCATCCTCGGCTAGGTCAACGTCGCTGCTTTCCTCTTCAGCCTTGTATTCGCCATCAGATTCGTCCGCATGGCCGTTAACCAGAGAAGCTAGAGCATTGGGTTTTTCGTCTTCAGAGGCCTGCACGCCTTCTTGCTCGTCATCATCATCCTCCTCCTCTGAAGAAGAAGAAACATCATCTTCACTATCCATTGGAATGCTTTCATCAGAGTCAGACGCATTGCCGTTGCCATTGGCATTGTCACTGTCATCGGCAATTTCTTGGACCTTTCCGTTCGGTTCGGGAATTTCCATAGTTTCATCATCATCTTGTTCAGGAGTAACAGAGGCAGGTAAGTTTGCGTACTTCTTTTTCAACTCTTCAACAGACAATTTTGCGTCATCCTTGTCCTGGAGAGTTTCATCGTCCTCTTCATCTTCAGACTCCGACATTTCGTCCGAAGCTAGATCGTCTGAATCATCTTCGGCATCACCATTTTCTTCCAAAACGTCGTCAGCTTCGACTTCTGAGCCTTCGTCGTCTTCAAGCTCAGCCTCAGTAACGTCATTGGAATCAAAACGCGACTCCAAGAGTTGTGCCGACTGTTCTAGAATCTGATTTAGCTGGAGTTTGCCCTTCTTCCGTTGCTCATCTTCAATCGCAGCAAGACGACGTTGTTGGACGACTTTTTCTGCAAGCTTCCACTTCTTCATGACATCTTGAGCAGTTTTCCGAGCCAATTGTTTCAGTTTCTTCTGTTCTAACTTCCGCTCTTTTTCTTCTGCCCCTTCGAGACGTTTGAAATATTGGTCAATCATAGATGCAATTTTCTTGGCCTTGGATATATGCAATTTTCTTTCATCATTCAACAGTTTGGAAAAATGTGTCGCATGAAGAACTAAATAATCTTCGTGAGTATCCCGTTTGATGGGGTCCTTGAATTTTGTCATTTCAACGTTTTCTGTTTTTGTCGCATCATTTTGAAGAAGCCCTCTACTTTTAGCCTCCTCGATACGATTTCGAACGTCAATTTGATTGGCAACGAACCTATCCCTTTCTTCTTCAGTTACATCTTCATCCAGTGATACAAACGAGTTCAAATAGTTCTCCACGCCACCATATTTAGAGGTGACAAAATGCGACGGATGAGTGACTAGTGGTATCTTGTCTCCGTTATGAATTTCATACTGAAGTGCTTCCTCATCTTCTTCTTCTTGTTGTTGTTCTTCTCTTTTTACACGACTGCTCTTTCGTTTTGAAGCAGGGGCAGCTTTTTTCCTTGGCGGAGCTGCAACTTTCTTAGACTGGGCTGAGGCACGGGGTGGTGCTGGCGCAGGAGTCGGCTCTGGCACAGAACCATCGTGTTCATCATCATCCAATAGCGTCTGCTGTTGCTTAATCTGGCGTCGTGTGGACCTCCTTCTATCGCCACGCTTGCGGTCAGTAATCTTGTCCCAGAGATCATAGTTCTGTCGATAGTCCTCAAATACATTAGACTGGTCAGTTTTGGCAACCTGTGGATCAAAGCTGACTAAGGAGACGAACTTTTCTAAATGGAACAATAACCGTATTCGATCGTCGTGGCGGTCATAAATTTCAGCCAGTTTCTTCTGAAGCTTATCTATCTCATTAGTGTCATGTTGTGCCGGCTCTTGCTTGACGGTTGTTGACTCCTTAGATCTCCTACGCGGTGCGGTATCTGCATAATCAACAGCTGAATGTGAAGAAAGTCGTGAAGAGCGTCTTCTCGTGTTTTCCACTTTTCTACGTTTCGAATCTGGTCACGGTTAGCATTGGCAATTCGTAAAACAATTCGGGTTGACGCAACAAACAACTTACCTGGTTGAGCAGCAGCGGACGGAGAACGGGATCTGGATGTGGACGCCGCAGGTGGCATGAAAATCAAAAAACAAACGTTACTGTGGGATCGCTAATAAAGATAATGTGGCAAAATTGGTGTCAAGTTGTAGAGACTCGCTGTATCAATCCACACGCAAAATTTGGCGTTGTCAGCGGCAATATAAAGACAACTTTGTTGGTGTTTTGTGCTTTCACGACGTGTTGAATGGCGAAAGTGAGGAAAATTTGATGATGATGGAACAAGGAGAGTGAGAGGGGGAGGGAGGAGGGCCGCGAAATACACACGCACCTTTTTTTTTTTTTTTTTTTCTTAGGGAGTTGCCACAGCAACCGTTTCTCCCAACCATCGAGTAATTTTTCGTTGCTGGAATATAAAATTTGGACCAACCAAAATCATCCAAAATAAGTACTCGCACCACTAACACACAATGCTTAATAGAGGACTTTTAAGAGCTACCAGGGCCAACACCCGGTTCGTGCGATATGCGTCCACCGAGGCCTTTGCAGACAAGCTTGTTGTGCCGGAGACCGCGTACACCAAGGTCAACGACGACCGATTAGTTGGGGACTATCCAGATGTCAAGCCAGAGTTCTTCCACCACCGAAACCCACACATCAAATACGACGAACAGCAGAACAAGAGAAACACCGGGGAGCCTATTTATCACTACTACGACATGATTGATGTGTGGTCTCCTGACAGATTTGATGATGTTGCTGACTCGACTGCGCTGAGAAACATTGGCCTCACCATCACTGCATTTGGTGCTTTCAGCGCTTTGGTGTACTTCTTTGCCTCCCACGAGGCCCCGGCTGCCCGAAGAGAGTATCCCCACGACGGTATTTACAAGGCGCTTGGGGGGACCGATGAGACGAAGGAAATGTTTCAGGCCCGTGTAGATAAGGGTAATTAGATTTTTATGAATTTATTGCGTTCACACTCCGAAATCGGGTTTTTTTCTTGCTTGTGTTGAAAATGAAATAAGAAGCCGTGCGTAGAGCGATGTATATATAGATCTGCTAGTCCTCGAGTGCTTTTAATTCGGTCCTTTGCGTACTAGAGAAAGTAAAAGAAAGGGCCTCTTGAAGGGACATTGTGTTGAGTCCCGTGGGATACGCATAGCCCTGTCAAATAGAATTGTGTATTCTATCACTTACTACATGCAGATGTGCTAGTCCTCGAGTGCTTTTAATTCGGTCCTTTGCGTACTGGAGAAAACAAAAAAAAGAAAGGGCCTCTTGAAGGGACATTGTGTTGAGTCCCGTGGGATACGCATAGCCCTGTCAAATAGAATTGTGTATTCTATCACTTACTATATATATATATAGATGTGCTAGTCCTCGAGTGCTTTTAATTCGGTCCTTTGCGTACTAGAGAAAACAAAAAAACGAAAGGGCCTCTTGAAGGGGCATTGTGTTGAGTCCCGTGGGATACGCATAGCCCTGTCAAATAGAATTGTGTATTCTACCACTTACTATATATATATATATAGATCTGCTAGTCCTCGAGTGCTTTTAATTCGGTCCTTTGCGTACTAGAGAAAGTAAAAGAAAGGGCCTCTTGAAGGGACATTGTGTTGAGTCCCGTGGGATACGCATAGCCCTGTCAAATAGAATTGTGTATTCTATCACTTACTATATATATATAGATCTGCTAGTCCTCGAGTGCTTTTAATTCGGTCCTTTGCGTACTAGAGAAAGTAAAAGAAAGGGCCTCTTGAAGGGACATTGTGTTGAGTCCCGTGGGATACGCATAGCCCTGTCAAATAGAATTGTGTATTCTATCACTTACTATATATATATAGATGTGCTAGTCCTCGAGTGCTTTTAATTCGGTCCTTTGCGTACTGGAGAAAACAAAAAAAAGAAAGGGCCTTGAAGGGACATTGTGTTGAGTCCCGTGGGATACGCATAGCCCTGTCAAATAGAATTGTGTATTCTACCACTTACTATATATATATATAGATCTGCTAGTCCTCGAGTGCTTGGGTGCTTTTAATTCGGTCCTTTGCGTACTAGAGAAAGTAAAAGAAAGGGCCTCTTGAAGGGACATTGTGTTGAGTCCCGTGGGATACGCATAGCCCTGTCAAATAGAATTGTGTATTCTATCACTTACTATATATATATATAGATGTGCTAGTCCTCGAGTGCTTTTAATTCGGTCCTTTGCGTACTAGAGAAAACAAAAAAACGAAAGGGCCTCTTGAAGGGGCATTGTGTTGAGTCCCGTGGGATACGCATAGCCCTGTCAAATAGAATTGTGTATTCTACCACTTACTATATATATAGATAGATAGATATATGTAGCGTGGTGCTTAAGCCGAAAAGGGTAGTCGAGCCCTTTCCTGAAAAATATTATTTCCATTGCATCACCGTGGGCTCGGCGTTCGTAGCAAATATAAAAGGCCGACTTTTCGCTTCTCCCATCCTCCCCCCCCCTTCCGGGTTTTTCTGAGCGCTTAACAGGACCCGCTCTAGAGTGAATGACACAACCATTGACAATTGGCCCACATCTCCTATATACTGTTCAAATATAGCGGCACTGACCTTTTTTTTTTCTGTGGTTGCTTCTTCAATCGCTGTACACCGTACCGGTTACACGCCGCCATGTATATGTTTATTTTCAGCCAAGCACGTGACGTCTGATTTTTTTTTTTCTTTCTTTTAGGAAAGTGGGTACTAACGCATGAACAGTGGACCTACATACATATTAAAGGGCCGTACCCCCCCTCCCTACCAGAGAACTTTTTTTTTTGTTTATTTTTCAAAGCCTGATGGGCCTGCTGCTGGCGCTGTTTGAAGGCTGAAGAATCGACGGGTTAACCCTGGGACTGTGCCGAGTCAAGCGCCTTTTTAAAGAAACGGAAAGTCTAGCTGGACTGGCGTTTCAGCGCGACCATGCTTTCGCTTGGTATTTCAAGGTTGAGGTGAAATTTCAGAGAGATGATCGCACTGTCGGAGAAACTCTAATTTCGAATCTTAATGGCGTAATAATAATAATTTGGGATTAAGCGCGGAAATAACATCTGCCGTTGTCGGGAAAATAACGGCAACTTTTAGCCGAGGAAAAAAAAAAATTTGGATCCGCTACCAAAAAAAAAAAAAAAAGAGGCGGTGGTGGTGGTTGGGTAAAAAAAAATAAAAACGGTGCATATTTGTTCGGCTGCACGCCTTAGTTCTATAACGGAACAAAAGTTCTCTTATTGTTCCCAATTTGTGTTTTTTTTTTTTTTTTTTTTTTCCTTTTCCACCCATATTAATATTATTTTTTTTCTTTGCAAGACGAACTAACTATTTACTAATTATTCAAGCGCATATTGAAAGGAAGGATAGCCCCCCCTTTCTAGATCATGGAACAATGGACGTTATAATATATTATGATAGTAAACGAACGGAACGACAGAATGAACACACCCTGATCGAATCGGGTTATCAGGTTCGACGGTTTTATGATGGAGACGCCTTGGTTCAGGAACTGGTTCAGTGCACGTCGACCCATGATCAACAGAACTGTAAGCTGGGTCGTCTGATAGTCCTGCTGACCCACAGAAACGAAAAAGATACTTTAGAAATCATGCGTTTGGTGGACTTCATGAGATACCAGTTCGACGACAACCCAAACCTGATAATGATATTGAGTAACGACGGAAACAGTCGGATGACAAGCAAATGGAACTGCTCCAGATCGATCTTCCAGGTGTCGAGGACGGTGCTAAACAACGAAGATATTAACCTAATCAACCAAGTATCCGCGAAAGTGGGTCAGAGCTCTCGTTTGAAACAAATCATACACATGCACCCGGCAAAATTTGAGAGTATATCCAGTGACGACTATTTATCAGTAAATTTTAGACCAACACTCAAAAACAACCGACGGAAACTTCACATAGACGCAATCTTCGACTGGGATTTTTATGCCCACAATTATGATTATGACGAGCTCACCATGTTGGCTCAGAACATGTTTTGTCATTTGCTCTATGGTGCCCTGAAGGATGAGCTCAAAGAGGTCGCCATCCCAAGGGACCGGATAATGTCCTTTTTGCTTATCGTCAGAGAGTCTTACCACTCAAAGAATCCCTACCACAACTTTAGACACGCCATCGACGTTTTACAGGCAACGTTTTATTTCCTATTACAGATTGGGACCATCCCCCAGAAGGAGGCCAAAAGCCATCAAATCTCGGGGCCGTTTTCAGCTCTTGACGCGCTCGTGTTGCTGATTGTTGCGGTCGGTCATGACGTCGGCCATCCAGGCGTTACCAACGCATTCCTGGCTTCGATAAACTCCCCGCTGAGCAGGATATACAACGATAATAGTGTTTTGGAGTCATTCCATTCCGCCTCGTTCTGTCAAATCCTCAAACGCCACTGGCCCATGGTAATCAAGTCAAAGGCTTCCATCGTTGACTCTATTTTAAGTACCGACATGGCTATGCATTACAAGTACATGGATCAATTACAAGCGCTCGTCGCGGGGCTCAAGCTGAACCCGGAATTGGACCTTGCAGAGCATAAGTCGCTGCTTTGCTGTGTTATTATAAAATGTGCCGACGTTTCCAATGTGGCCCGTCATTTGGACATTTCTGCTAAATGGGGCGGTGTGCTAACCAAGGAATTCTCTGAACTGCATAATCATGAAATTGACTTTGGACTCAAGGAGCCTCCAAGCGAGGATGCATCTCCACCTGATACGCAATTGGTCCTTGCAAAGGGCCAGGTCTTCTTTATTAATACTTACGCTCGCCCACTGTTCTCTGCTGCAGCTCAAGTGTTGCCGCAGTTGAACTTTACCATTGATATTATAGAGTTTAACTGCACAAGCTGGCAGGAGAAAATACATTAATTTTTTTTTTTTTTTATATATATAACTGTACATTTTTTTTTCTTTCTCTCTTTCTTTCGTTTAAATATTATAGGCTTGTTTGATCTGGTCAAACACCTTGAGCATCTTCCTGCGAGCTCCTAATGCATTAACACCGCGTTGCTGCAACTCTTCGTCCGTCAACAGAACCAGCTCCTTCCATTCCAAGTCTTTCAAATTGTCGGTGTACTTGTGTAATCGTAGGCTACGAAGCCATGTCGGGATATCTTGGAGGAGCGAGATATCAGTATGATTGACATCCTTCGATTTGGATGGTGTCGGTTTTGGTGTGCCCGTGCTGTCATTGTTATTGTTGTTCGCTGGCGTGGCAGGAGGCTGGGATTTCTCTGGCGTCGATTGGACGGACAGCCCCAAACCTAGCTCGTTCTCGTCGATATCGCCTATGATGTGGTGCTTTCGACGATATTTCTTGACATCGTCCAGAACCACTCTACTATTAACCGTGCTCAAGGCAGCCATCTTCATGGCAGTTGAGGATGCAATTTCGTTGTTAATTCCCTGCTGCGGGGAGTTGTAGTTACTTGATGGCGTGTTCATCATGCTAGCCCATGAAGTGTTGCTATCGGGCAAATAACCAAAATCTTGTGGTGTTTGAGAATATGACTTTGTATGTTTCCCCGCAGGTGTTGTCAAAACTTTGTTTTCTTGATAGGACATGTCCGTGGCAGATTTGGGTCGGTTGATTTCATGGCTATTAACCCATGGAGATCGTGGGGGCTGCAAAGAGTTTCTATGGTTATTATTAGGTGTTCCATTCACGCCTGCTGGTTTGAACATTCCATCGTCCATAAAGCTTCCTGGGGGGCGAAGACTCGGTGAAATTGGAGCCGGTTGTTGAACTGGAGGAGGCACATGCTGTCCAGGAGGTGCTGCTGCTGGAGATGCTGGTGGTACATGTGCTTGTGCTTGTGGGACTGGTGGAGGTGGAGGTGGAGCATGATGGTGATGCGGTGGTGGAGCCTGCTGCTGGCGCATCAAATTCAATGGGTCGCCGCCAGCAGCGGTGGTAGGAGATAAGACAGCAGAGAGCGGGTCCTTATTAGCAAACTTTTGCAATACGGTGATAAAAAACCGGATCTGAACAGGAGTCGTTTGCTGCAAAAGAGCATATAACGCAGCAGTTCGTTCACCCACCGATAAAACACTGAACCACTGTTCAATGGCCGTAAGTTCGTCTTTAAAGTTTTTGTCCAAACTCACAGTGGCCATCTCCTCCAACGTTCCCTGATAGAGTTCGAGGTCGGCCAACCATTTTTCGGCTGCCTGATCTATCTCCCCATTGCCATTACTGCCACCGGTATTAGCACCGCTAGCGGTGTATGGCTGTGGCTGATGATGCTGCTGCTGTTGCTGCTGCTGCTGTTGTTGTTGTTGCTGTTGTTGGTGGTGGTGGGGGTGGTTGTAGGGAGGGATGTTGGGGTACCCCATCAGCGACGAGGCAGGATATTGGCCTGGAGAGTTGTAATAAGAAGCCATGCTTCCTTGTAAGGATGGTGGAGGAGTGGCCTGGATGTCCGGCTGCTGCAGTTTGTGTGGAGTCTGTAGGAAAATTTCGCTCGTAGGTCTGGTCTTGTTAACCAAAGGAGAATCGAACGAGCTCATGTCAATGGACCCTCTTCCATGCTGGTGCTGTGGGATGGGCCGTCTTCTGCCCACTAGCGGAGTGTTCATTGCATTATTGTTATTATTACCGCTGTTATTTGGGTTGTTTGCACCGCTATTCGAAGATGAACCTTGGCTCATGGCTTTCCCTTTTTCTTTTTTCTTTTTTTTTTTTTTTTGGTCGTTGGTAGCTAGTACAACGAAGCGTGTTTGTGTGGTCCTTTGACTCGCTCGCGAACCTTTTTTTTCCCGTATATAATAATACGCACATCTTTTTCGGCCTCAGTTTTTTGCGGCCGCATGTTCGGCACACCGGCAACGGTGGTCCGGATACGGCTGAGGTGACTGTCAAATAAATAGCTGCACGTGACCCGTTATTGAAGGAACGCAGAGTAGTGAGAATGAGCCCTTCTGTGGCAGTAATTGTATTTTTTTTTTTTTTTTTGTAGTTCTGGGTGTGTATTTTGGTGTTTATTTTTGTCCTCTGCGTGATTGTCTATCTCTTTAATGTTTTGCTGTGCAGATACGTATGTACTAACTAGATATTAGTTATACACACACCATGAACATGCTTGTGCATCTAAGTGAAATAAAAAGCATATGATAGGTATATATTTCTATAGTAGAAACGTGTACGAATATGTAGTTAGTAAAAAAAAAAAAAAAAAAAAAAATATGAATGAGGCTCCTAGGTGTCTCGTTGCCATTTTGTCCCTGGCTCAGATAGAAGATGGGCAGAATCTGCTCCTATTACAAGCTGGAGGAACAATTACACAATCTACAAAGTTTCATGGGAGTTTCGCCACTTCGTAGATGGTTCTTTTGCCTTTAGATCATCTAGGGAAGCTGTACAAATTTTGTGATTTGGTAAAACGAGGAATCCATTATATACCGGAAAAAAATCTTAAACTAATTGCGTATAATCGGCATTCAGAGCGGTTGTGCTAGCATTTTTCGTCAAGTCTCACCTATTTGGGATTGAAAAAGATCAGTACAATTGTTACCGCCCTAGCCCGCTGTGGGAAATGCGAGGCTGATGTAGCCTCCGGCGGCTTCTTTTTTCTCCGAAAAGAAGCAAAAAAGGTAGCTCTGCGAGGCAATTCTAGTGCTTTTGCTTCTTTTCTAGAAAAGAAGGCCGCCCGCAGGGCAAAACACCTCTGCGAGGCTGGTGTAGCCTCCGGCGGCTTCTTTTTTCTCCGAAAAGAAGCAAAAAAGGTAGCTCTGCGAGGCAATTCTAGTGCTTTTGCTTCTTTTCTAGAAAAGAAGGCCGCCCGCAGGGCAAAACACCTCTGCGAGGCTGGTGTAGCCTCCGGCGGCTTCTTTTTTCTCCGAAAAGAAGCAAAAAAGGTAGCTCTGCGAGGCTGTCAGTGCTTTTGCTTCTTTTCTAGAAAAGAAGGCCGTCCGCAGGACAATACACCGACCCCACGTAGCCTCCGGTGGCATCTTTTCTAAAGGTCGCCAAATTTTGGGCGTCTATGCATAACTATGGGTTGATTTGATAGAGGGTCTATGTATTGTTGTTGTAATTGATTGCACAGAAAACGAATTCCGTAGACTCGCTGTCTAATAATAACTAACTGAATCGGAGTAGTGTACTTTTTTGAATGGCCGATACAACAGGCTCAGGAAATCTCCCTAATAAAGAAGCACAATAGACAGCTCTTCGCGCGATAGCATAGACCAGCGCCTCTGTTCTTTACCCACCCTACATATGGGCTCAAGACCTGAGCAGGAAGGATTCCATTCCACATCGATCCGTCTATCATGAAAACATCCCCTACGCGAACGGGTATATCTCAGCCTCAATTTCCTTTTAATTACATACTTGTCAGCCCCAAGGTAGCGTGTGTGAATGGCCATTATTGCTGTGGAAACAATGAAGCCCACACCTTCCATATTCTCTTCTATGGAGTGTTTATATGTGCATAGCCTCAAATATCATTAATTGGGGCCACGCCATGTATATATCGCAACTGCATGAGGTAGAACACATAAGAATGGACACCATTCACCGGAATTGACGGAATACAAGAAGAACCTATCCAACTCCTGTAGAGAAGGCAAAGAAACCTGGTTGAGCACAACCGAACTACAACTGAAGCCGCACTTGATATATACATATATACCTCTACCAATACCAATGGTCTGCGAGGCTGGAACCCCCCGGCAGCTTTTTTTTTTCTCCAAAAAAAAAAAAAAACAAGGTAGCTCTGAGAGACCAATACTAGTGCTTTTGAACATTGCTCTCGTGAAATAGACATACCAGAGCACATCACACACTACAAGCTATACTCATTGAACCATAATTGCATACACACAGCTGAGGTTATCTCGCCATACTGGGAGCTACGCACCTCCCGAATATCTGAGAAAGTGAGGGATTTCGAAAACAACCTCCACCCCTGGAAGCTGCCTCGTGCCAAACTTTACGTTACCCTCTAACAACCCATTACCTCTACAATTCATCTCATAGCTAGCACCATAGGATTTACTTAATAATAACACTCCACAGCAGCCTTCACCCATTGTGCTATTCCACACTCAGCCTACATCGACTCCACCTTTCGTTTCCAGTTGGGAGGAATACGATCCTCCCCTCCCTAGATTTTCCTTTTGGGAGTTTTGTTAATAGTTAGAGGGAGTGTGTGAATTTTTTCCCTCCTTTTTCAAACAAGCCAAACAAAAACAAAAAAAAAAACCAAAAAAAAAAAAAAAAAAATAATAGTTATAATCCTGTTGTAAACCCAGCTCTGTCGTGTTGCAGACTTCTCTCTCGGTTCGTGTTATTTATTGTGGTTGTTGTTGTTGTTAGTATTTTAGTAAAAGAGCCATGACCGATCAACCAGAAGCAGATCTTGATTCCATTGTGGATAGATTACTCGAGGTTAGAGGATCAAGACCTGGAAAGCAGGTCCAGCTGTTAGAACATGAGATCCGATATTTATGCACAAAGGCACGCGAAATATTCATCCAGCAGCCTATTCTACTAGAACTGGAGGCTCCTATAAAGGTAAGAGAGAGGTTACACGTCAACACTCCATTTTATTGCTTTACTGACGGCCCTTTTTTAGATTTGTGGTGATATCCACGGCCAATATTACGACTTGCTAAGACTTTTTGAATATGGCGGCTTCCCGCCAGAGGCAAACTACCTCTTCTTGGGTGACTACGTGGACAGAGGCAAGCAGTCCTTGGAGACTATCTGTTTGCTTCTCGCCTACAAGATCAAGTATCCGGAAAACTTTTTCATTTTACGTGGTAATCACGAGTGTGCCTCCATTAACCGTATTTATGGGTTTTATGATGAATGTGAGTGTGTTGTTGTTGTTGTTGTTATGTCCTCGTTGCTAACTCAGTCTAGGTAAACGACGTTATAACATTAAACTGTGGAAGACTTTTACAGACTGTTTCAACTGCCTGCCTATAGCGGCTATCATTGACGAAAAAATCTTCACCATGCATGGTGGTCTTTCGCCAGATTTGAACTCGATGGACCAAATCCGTCGTGTTATGAGACCTACCGATATCCCGGATATCGGACTCTTGTGCGACCTTCTATGGTCTGATCCTGATAAGGACATTACTGGTTGGAGCGAGAACGATCGTGGTGTTTCGTTCACGTTTGGTCCAGACGTGGTCTCTCGATTCTTGCAGAAACACGACATGGACTTGATATGCCGTGCCCATCAGGTTGTTGAAGATGGTTATGAGTTCTTCTCCAAGCGTCAGCTTGTCACCCTGTTCTCAGCGCCAAACTATTGTGGTGAATTTGACAATGCTGGGGCTATGATGAGTGTTGATGAATCTTTGCTTTGTTCGTTCCAAATTCTAAAGCCTGCTGAAAAGAAGCAGAAGTATCCGTACGGTGGTCCTCTCGGCGGTGCCAACAGTAATAATAATAATGCTGGAGGACATCCCGTCACTCCTCCTCGGAAAAAGAAGGGTGGCAAATAGTTACATACATATAAGTTTAAAAATTGTTCAGTTAATTTTAAGCCAGGATATACGTTTCATTTTTTACACCTTGTGCATTGAGCTACAATATAGATATATATATATTGGAATCCGCGGAAGCGAATACTTGGATATATATATCTATACATACATACATAGACAGTGCGAACATGTGCTGAGCCTTTGACTGGAGGTTTTAACTCACCTTTATCTTCGCTCTTTAAACTCACTCTCATTGTATCTCTCCTTATCCCTATCTGACAGCGACAATGTATGTGTGGGTGTAAAGGGTCAAAATCTAAATCAACTTCACCAAATACTCAATCTTATCTCTTATAGGTTTTGCAGATGGCTCCGACGACACGATTTCTGACACTCGAGACAGAGTGTCAACGGCTAGCTGAGCTTGATGGTGAATGTCATTCGCCTTGATTAGTTGCAGCAAATCAAACATCCACTCTAAAGCCCTTTGCTTGTGCGTAGTTGAATTCGGAATTGCAAATAACTTGGACAAGCTGGCGATCCCTGATAAAATCACAATCTGCTCCTTCTTTTTATTTCTCTTGGTATCCATAAATATGCTGTCAGCCTCATATTTGGCGTCCAATGCCTGCAAGAGCACATCAATCGTCACGGGATCCTCAGTTTCTGTCATTTTTTGAACCAACTCGGTAAAATCAAGCGAAGAGTAATCAACAACTGGCTCAGATTGCTGTTCCTGTTGCAATGGTTCCGGCTCAGAAACCGGAGCGGGCTTGTTCTTGTCATTTTTCTCATCATCAGAATCGGATAACGTTGGAACAAGATAACTCTTATCTTCTTCCACAGGTAATGGTGCCGGGATTTGATGAGCCGGTGACTGCGATGGTGGTGGGGTTTGTTGAACCTGCGCTTGAGGTTGAGGCGGAGTTCGCTGTGGCTTCGAGCCGATTGAACTCCACGATCCTTCCAATGCGGCAGTAGAAGCAGCTTGTGAAGATTGCGGTTGGTTCCATAAGCTCCCGCCGCTAGCAGATCGCTCACCCCAAATGTTACTCGGCGTTAGATCCTGTCCTAACGGCGAGTCCTTTCGCAACCCTTGCCAAACAGGATTAGCACTGCCAGTTTCACTTGGAATACGGCTGGATGGCTTTGCCCCGCTAGTAGGCAAACCACTAAGAGGGGATGGGGCGGCGGATCTGGAAATGTTGGACCCGTCCATCAACTGCTCAAATCTGTTCAACAACTTTTCAAACTTTTGGCTCGCCTCAGATACCCATTTTTCATGTTCAGCACGGACAACATCCAACTGCTTCTTGGTGACAAATTGACCAGAAGCGATCAAACGTTCAGCGGCAACTTCGACGGCTTTCTCAAAACCAGCAGAGTCTCCAATCTGAGGAGAAGATGGTGACGGCTGTTGCGGCTGTTGTTTACGATTCTTATTGTTTCTTGTTCTTTCCTTTTTTTTACCAAAAATTGGCCCATTCGTGCTATCAAGGTCTTTTGCATTGACTTGGAGAATGGCAAGACCTTTGGAATGGAAGATATAAGAATCAAACAAGACTCCTGGCGTGTTTTCAAGATTCTTGGTCACTGAGACATCCAGGATGTCAATTTCATTGAAATGGAAAGTCGCGAAATCTTTGAACACACCCTTGTCAACCCGAACAAACAACAGCTGATTCAAAGACACATCAATGAGAATACAAACCTGTCTGTTATATTGAACAAGCTTATAATTATCACTAAGCACGTTTACCAAGTTTAGTACGCACTTGAAGCCCCCATTGCCGTCGAGTATGGCCAACTTCTTATCGAATAAGACAACATTCCCATCAACAATTGATCTGGGGTTTTCCAATGAAGTAGAAATGTTCACTTTCTTCATTCCACTAGTCTTACCGCATTCATACAAAGCGCCATCCTCGGTTAGGACCAAAACAGCGTCCAAATCCTTCATATATGTGAAATCCACCACTGGCGAATATAGCGGCTGATGGATGTGTCCAGAGATCTTAGGACACACAAAATATTGGTTAATATAAGGAGTGGTGCCTAAGGCTTCGTTATCATAACTGGCTAACAAGGTACCAGTTTCTGGGATGAATTGGATTTTTCTAACAATATCCTGTCTATGGAAATCAGGACAATATTCATGCGAAACAATTTCATCTCCCTTGGACAGATCACCACCGTTCGACAGCTCCCAAGTCCAAATGGATAATTTGCCTGATTCAACATCTTCAACAATTGCAGCTAAATAGGTCTTCCCTTGTTCCCGTTCCAGCTGGGTCATCGTGACATCCTTAATTAGCGTAGTCTTTGGTCCTCCGGTTGATAGAGTGACATGAGAAGCGTCTTTTTGGGCAATAACTCGAATTACACCTTGCTTTGACGTAGGGTAGGCAATAAAATACTCGTTTGCAAGAACAATTGGTTGATCGTACCGACTGATCTTGGACACCGGAACCAATCGATCGCTTCCCACTTCTTTTATCGGCACAGTCGTATCATTGGGGATTTCGACAATATTATTCCCGCGAGAATAGTCTAATTGCGACATATTTTTGTGAGTAGAGGGAAAAAAAATGAGTGTTGTGTGTGTTTGAGTTTGAGTCTGAACTTCGCGATCGGGACAAAAAACGTTTCGTGAAAAGGAAATTTGGAGAAAAAATAAAATAAAATGGAGGAAATTCCAGAGTATTTATATGATTACGTCGACCGGATAAAGAGTGAGCACATTGTTTTTTTCCCTATATGATACGCGAGATGAAAGAAGTCTAATTATTTAAAAAAAAATTAAGATAGTGAGCCGTCGGAGTACTTAACTATCTTGAATGATTTGAGGAAACACGTCGAAGCACAGCAGGAACGGCCTAGAAAAGTCGCAAAGCCCACAACCACAGATAACAGTGATACACCATCAGTCAATTTAGACCGTGCAATTGTGCTGAAAGACATTTCTGTGGCAATTCCGGAAAGGAAGAAGTTCAATTTGGTCTTTACGAGCACAGCCGTTCATGTGGTCAAAGACCTGGAGAAGACTCCGTTTGCGCCAGAGCACAGCTTTCAATTAGCTGATATCGACTTGTTTTTTAGTGCAAACGTTCCTGACAAGACCAAACCGCAGTTCAATGTAATTCTCTTCAGCGGCCCTAGTGCGGTACTTCAGTTCACGCTTATGGACGTATACTCCGAACAAGTCTTACGGTTGCCGTCTCCAGTTGAAGACAGGAAGGATGTGAAAGTGTTGGATTTACTGGTGTACTTGTTCACAAACAATTTTCAGAAGAAGATTGTACAATCGAATCCGAATCTTTGCGTTTCGGCTCATCGAGGCTCTAAAGAAGGATATTTGTATTTACTAGACGGGCACATCTTTTTCGGGTTTAAAAAGCCGTTGCTGCTCTTCAATCTGGATGATATTGAATCGATTTCATATTCTTCCATCATCCGTGTGACTTTCAACATGACCATCAAGTTGGTCAAGCCGTTGCCCGACTTCCCTAACCAACTGGAATATGAATTCAGCATGATTGATCAGGGTGAATACGACAAGGTTGACAAATACGTTGCTGAGAACGAGCTGAGCAATCAAAGTATGAGTGAAGCCCGTCGGGCCAGGATCTCTGCCAAGGACGTCGTTTCGAACGAAATCAAGAAGGTCATGCAAGAAGAAGGTGTCGACTTTGAAGATCAGGATGGGGTTGAGAATGCTGCGAACCCAAATCCAAACGGGAGCTCCGATGATGAGGAGTTGGATGAAGATTATCGAGGCAGCAGTGGTAGTGATAATGGTGACAGCGGCAGTGGCAGTGGCAGTGATAGTGATAGTGACAGTGACAGTGACAGTGACAGCGACAGCGGGGACGATGACGATAACGACAATGACGCTGGAGATGGAGATGGAGATGAGGATAGAAATAATGAAGACGACGCTAATGAGGGATCGCTGGACGAATAGATGATAAATTTCTCAAAATTGCGCAAGAAGAACCCAAAAAAAGAAGCTGGCCCAGGCCAATTGTAAAAGAGGTGTGTATTTTGCCTCCGGCAGCTTCTTTTTCTATATACAAAGAACACCGCAACAGGAAATATGGGTCCAGCGTGTAATTCATTAGCAGAGATATAAATATTATGAGAGAATAAATAAATCAGAGTTTGATCAACTCTTTCAGCTGTGGTATAAGCTCGTTTGCCTTTTTGGATAGCCGACGCACCGTCAACATGTCCACATTAACGTCACCGTCAAAATCATCCACCGAACGCAGAAAGTCCAAAGAACCGTCGGCGTCTCGCTGCTCATTATAAGTTTGTACAATCTTTTGATCGAAAAACGCGTTTTTCTGGTCGTGTTTTGAGAGAATCACGAGTTCCAATGAATTTCGAACCGGCTCTTTTTCCAACAACTCCGGTATCGAATCCTCCGGTATGTGTGAGAGCAGAGTTTCAATTTCTAGTCATTGTTAGTACTAAAAAATACTGGACAACCACAGGCTGGGGGACCCACCTTCCATTACCTGAGCAAAGCTCTTGACTTGGCCTAATTGCTCCTTCAACCTGCCGTCATCTCGCTGGATCTGCTGGGGGATATTTAGTTCTCCCTGGAAATCGTCATCCCAGTTTTCTGCAGGCCGGAATTAGCGTGTGTTGATAGTTATTTGGCCCTGCTCACTTACCCACAGACATAATTGTGTTGGTTGATGTGAATGAATGTCGTCACTGTGACATCCTTCATTCAACCCTCCCAAAACGCGACTGCGGGTTTGTTTACTCTAGTGACCCCGGTTTATGGAAGCTGGTGATTATATCATGAGTACATTGTTCCTAATCCTCAAACGTTTGTTCTTGAATTAATGATTGCTGAATTGCTTTTTGAAGATCATAGTGGGCTCGATGGTCTTTTTCGTAAATAAAACAAAATAGAGGGCTATGTTTTCCAGATGCGTTGCATTCTCTACAAAAAAAAAAAAAAAAAAAAAAAAAAAAACAATTTACGCACAAAGCACTGAGCTCGCTGACAATTGAGCTGATCCAGCCTATGTAATAAATAATAGGCACAGTTGCCTGTGCACAGGGTTTGCTTGTTAAATAAATATCTCACAATAACTGCTGGAAACGAGGCGGGCCCGCTCCATTGTTATTTTCGGCGTCGTTAGTAGTGTTCGTAATCGGGTTGTTATTAGTAGCAGTGGAGGTAGCAAACGGCACAAAGAGCTCAATGCTAATTTCGTTTGACGTCTTGAAAAGCTCCACAACGTCATTGTCAGTCTCTAGAAGGAAGTTGCCAGTGGTCTTGACTTTGACAAGATTTCCAACAATGTGGAACGCGTTTCTTCCGTTTTCAATCAATTCTTCTATTGTTGGCGGTGTGTTGCTCGTGGGATCATAGGTGAAGTTGAGCTGTCGATCCATAAAGTGTAACGAGACTGATTTCTTTGCCTCTGGAGGATTGAATTTGGGGAATAGCTCGGCTAATGCAGCCGGTGACGTTATTTCGGACCATTCATGCAAAGTCAGCAGTTCGAAGAAAACTGAGGAAAGCGAATTGATGGTCTGGTCGAACCCAAACGTTATACAGCAGTTGGCAAGCAGCGACTTGAACGTGGAAAGATTTTTAATGCCAATCGATTCAATCATCGCATTCAGAACGATTGAGGAGAGCAGCGTTGAGCGGATATAGGACACAGCAATGCTCTTCGTCAGCGAGTTTTTCTTTTCCAGCGCATAGCTGGCTGCCGTGTTTACAATAGACTCCCCAAGGAACTCAATGTTGGTGTTTGTGCTCACAGACCCGAGACTGGTGTTTATGCGGTGAAGAAAAGTGGTCAGCTGTTTGAGCGACGATTCAAACAGACTGTTCCCGTTATACATGGCACTATTACCTATACTTAAACCGGCAAAATTGCCTACCAACTGCTGAGACGGCGGAGTCGGGGATGAGAGCAGGAAGCGTTTCCCTCCTCCTGCTGCTGCTGCTGCTGCTGCTGCTGCTGCATCATCCTTTTTCCTGCTTTTGGGCAACCGTTTGCGGTTTCGGCGAACGGATTGGATGCCTGCGCGAACCAGTTTGTCGAAATCGAGCTGATAGTCTGATGGATAGCCATATTCCTCCCGAAGTCTCTGGGCTACCTGACTGATCCTGTCATCCTGTTCACTGGCCTTCCGCGTGCTCAGCGAAAGCTCGTCGATCAATTCCAGCCGACGGGCCGAAAACCGTTTCCATTTGGCTTCGTCGCTGAAATTCAGCCGGCTTCTTATTGTCTGCGTCACTCCGGACGACCCCGTTCCCATATTGAAGAAATAAATTAAACCTCGTATGTGTTTCTCCTCGTGATTGGTATGGAGAGGGTAGAGTGTGGGTGTGTGAGTAAGTGAGTGTGAGTGTGTGGCGCTGAAAAAGCGAAAAATATTGTTGCAGCTCCAACTCTTTTTTTTTTTTTTTTTCTTTTTGTTTTCGATGCTGCAGTGGAAAAAAATCTCCTGAAGCGCGGCTGAGGGAGGTGGGGGGCCAGGCTAATATATAGCTAATAGTAATACTATGCTCACATAACTGTATGTAATGTCTATTGAAGGGGCAGCGTTCATACAGACAAGAGGCGTATTAGAGGTCTATTGGAATGGACTTCATCAACTTCACTTCTGAGCACTAGTTAATCAAACAATTGTGTCCGGAAAGAATATGCCTACTTTTTTTCTTCGGAACTGAATCCTCCGTTGGTTGTAATGATAATTATAATAATATATGCTCATATAACTGTATGTAACGTCTACTGAAGGGGCAACGTTCATACAGACTAGAGGCATATTAGGGGTTTATCGGAATGGGCTTCATCAACTTCACTTCTGAGCACTGGTTAATCAAACAATCATGTCCGGAAAGCCTGCCCACTTTTTTTTTTTCTTCGGAACTTAATCCTCCGTTGGTTGTAATGATAATTATAATAATATATGCTCACGTAACTGTATGTAACGTCTACTGAAGGGGCAACGTTCATACAGACTAGAGGCGTATTAGGGGTTTATTGGAATGGACTTCATCAACTTCACTTCTGAGCACTAGTTAATCAAACAATTGTGTCCGGAAAGCCTGCCTACTTTTTTTCTTCGGAACTGAATCCTCCGTTGGTTGTAATGGTAATTATAATAATATATGCTCACATAACTGTATGTAATGTCTATTGAAGGGGCAGCGTTCATACAGACAAGAGGCATATTAGGGGTTTATTGGAATGGACTTCATCAACTTCACTTCTGAGCACTAGTTAATCAAACAATTGTGTCCGGAAAGAATATGCCTACTTTTTTTCTTCGGAACTGAATCCTCCGTTGGTTGTAATGATAATTATAATAATATATGCTCACATAACTCTATGTAACGTCTACTGAAGGGGCAACGTTCATACAGACTAGAGGCGTATTAGAGGTTTATTGGAATGGACTTCATCAACTTCACTTCTGAGCACCAGTGAATCAAACAATTGTGTCCGGAAAATCTGCCTACTTTTTTTCTTCGGAACTGAATCCTCCGTTGGTTGTAATGATAATTATAATAATACATGCTCACATAACTGTATGTAATGTCTATTGAAGGGGCAGCGTTCATACAGACAAGAGGCGTATTAGAGGTTTATTGGAATGGACTTCACCAACTTCACTCCTGAGCACTATTTAAATTAAACAATTGTGTCCGGAAAATCTGCCTAAACTGAATCCTCCGTTGGTTGTAATGATAATTATAATAATATATGCTCACATAACTGTATGTAACGTCTACTGAAGGGGCAACGTTCATACAGACTAGAGGCGTATTAGAGGTTTATTGGAATGGACTTCATCAACTTCACTTCTGAGCACTAGTTAATCAAACAATTGTGTCCGGAAAGCCTGCCTACTTTTTTTTTCCTCGGAACTTAATCCTCCATTGGTTGTGGGCGGGTCCCTTTTTCTACTACTACCATTGTGCACGTGACAGACGCCTCCCGGAGAGACGGATTGAAATGATTAGACGTTGATAGCTGAGTCTAATGTGTGGTGGAAACAACTCAATTACATCGCTATATATTTGTATATCAATATACGACCAATGCTTAGATTGTTCAAGGCCGTTTATAGACATTGCGGAAGACCGGTTTGGTGACGGCCTCCGGTCGCCAGTTTAGGAGACGCTTCTCGTAGTGGCCACAGGAGATTCGCTTCAATGAACGGCATTCCAGGGCCATGTCGTGGATGTACTGTTCAATGTATGGATTCAGACTGTGTTTATGAGGAAGCACTAGCTTCAGACGTTTGAGCGTTCCGGGACCGATTTGTGAAAGATCAACTGAACGCACATCCTCCGTTGTCGACATGCGTATGATGAGCTTGATCAGACACATGCTTGGAACGACCCCAATCCTGTTCAATTCGACCCAACCCGGTACGCAGACATTCAGCACTCTTAGCTGGTCAACAGTGCTGAAAATTTCCGGATTAGGAAACCCTCCGTGTGCTGCATGTCCGTATAAATTCAGTCTGCGCAGACGTGGGAATTTTACTAGTTCAAATACATCAGAAACTCGGGCATAAGAATGATAAGTCAGCTCTCGAGCAGAGCACTCCACAGGCTTGAGAAACCCCCCAAGGTTCCCTAGCTCAAAGCTGAGACCGTCAACTATCAAATGCCTAGCATTGAAGTGCCTCCATCGCACGAGGTCGCTTTCAGACTTGATACGGAAATTTATATTATGTAAAGTAAGCGTATCAATATGCAGAGAGCTGGGCCAGATAGGAGCCGTGTCAATGTGATGCGCGGGACCGCCATCTACAGCCAGGGGCATGATTCGCACAAACGAGCAGGATTTCAGCTTATGGCTGTCAGCAAACTTGACCCAGTTCAGCGGGCTTGACTTGTATTCGGTGACGCCTGCAGATCCGCCGAGAGCATGCTGTCGGTGGAACTTCTCAAAGTCCTCATTCATGTACACCGTCAAGGAGGTGAAGTTTTGCGTCAGCTCCAGCGGCTTGTGGCGCTTGAAGAATTCGCAGGGATAGTTGATGTCAAAGATGAGATTGACGTTGAGCTTTGCATACGAGTTGTTTATGCGACCAACAGCACGCCGGAGTTTCCTATAACAGTTTGGAAACGAGTAGTTCAGATTGAAGATCTTCGGACAGTGGGAGCTTTTTTCAAATATTTCAATCAACGTTTCCAGGTTTTTTTCGACGTCGTTGTCGCCGTGGACGAACCCTTTGCACTCCACAGTCCGCAGCGTCAACAGCCAATGTTCCAGGCCGTTTTCCGTGCGTCTTTTGAGGTGTTCCTGGGTGATGAGTCGCTGCCTGTTGAAGTTGAAGCAGCGGAAGAACATTTTCCGGTCACTGAAGGTGACCTGAGAACAATGCGGGATGGGCACGAACTCGGTGAACACCTTGCATGTGGCCCGCAGGTTGAACAAGGCTGCAAGACTGCAGTATGCAAACACAATTCTCCAGCAGTCGAGCACTGAGTCAACGGATTTGCTGATGTTGTGAAGCATGGAGCAATGCGTGTGGAAGTGTTGGCGACTGCGGTATTAATTTGCCATTTCAATTTGATCTCTCTCTTTCTCTATAGATATGATTCGATCTGGTGGTTAAACCACCAATCCGAAGCATGTGCACACATCCGCATGCAGACAATATGCAAACACAATTCTCCAGCAGTCGAGCACTGAGTCGACGGATTTGTTGATGTTATGAAGGATGGAGCAATGCGTGTGGAAGTGAAGCAGTGAGTCGCCGGATTTGATGTTATGAAGCATGGGCTATGCATGAAGTGTTGGCACCTGCGGTATTAATTTGCCATTTCAATTTGATCTCTCTCTTTCCCTATAGATATAATCCGATCTGGTGATTAAACCCCCAAACCGTAGCATGTGCACACATCCGCATGCAGACAATATGCAAACACAAGTCTCCAGCAGTCGAGAACTGAGTCGGCGGATTTGATGCTATGAAGCATGGGCTATGCATGAAGTGTTGGCGCCTGCGGTATTAATTTGCCATTTCAATTTGATCTCTCTCTCTCTCTCTATAGATATAATACGATCTGGTGATTTAACCCCAAAACCGTAGCAGGCCACACAAACGCATGCCGACCTAAGAAAAAGCAAACGAAGTATACATTCAATTACATACATTCAGATTCAACTTAATAACGTGTGGTGGGTCCGTGGAAGCTCATTTGCTTGAGCATGGACAGGAGTTGCATTGGCACTTGCCTTGAGCACAGGAGCATTGTTTGGTTTGAGTACAGTCACAGCCAGCCATTTTTATATTTTCGTGCAGAGTGGTTTTGTGTAGGTAGGTGGTAAAGACAAAACTAGTGGACCCTACTGATCTTTTTATACCTGGTGCGGCGGAGGATCGGCGAGTAATTTTACGCATCGGGCCGAGCACACCCTTTCACACACCAAATCGCTCCCTCTAGTACTACTACTGCAGGCTTCGATCTGGGCCCCATAATGTCAATCCCAATATCCGTATGCTCTCTCTCTGTAGCTCAGAAACCCCTCATCCTGTAACGATCTCATGCAACCCACTCCTGGAGCAATCACGTGTGGAGGACGATCGTTGGCCCCCCTATACGGAGGTGCGTTTGCCTCTTTTCTGGAAAAAGAAGGCATGTGTAGTAGCCTCAGGCGGCTTCTTTTTCCCTAAAAGGGGAGCAAGAAAGCTAGCTCCACGAGGAATTGCCCACTCGCTTCCATACCCTGGCTCATAGCTCTACCGAGGCACCGGTCTTTTGGGTCCGAGACATTGCCACTGCTACCCCTGAAACTGTCACCGGCCCCTGAGCACTGGGTGTCTGAGCAGCCGTAAAACCATAATCCATGGAACGAACCGCTGAACCTACACACACACACACACACCCTTCCTCCCGTATCCCCCATAAGCCTCTCAGGAGAGCTGGGGGCCGTTCGGAACCGTAGCCATCGAATATGTGGCCCAATCCGCACTATGATGTCACGTCGGCATGCTGTGTCCGATTTTTGTGATGTGACGTTTGTGTGGTTTTTTTTATAGTACTAACACACAAAATCAGGTAGATCCCCCTATTTTTTTTTTTTTTTTGCTGTAGCTCACGTTCCTGTTCTCTCTCTCTCTCTCTCTCTCCCTTGCTAACTCCAAGCATACCATGACCGGGGACAATACTAATGCCTTCACTCAGAACATGTCTCCTCTGGACCTTCTGGAGCAGAAGAGTCGCAGACTGGCTAACAAGCTTAATGATCGATCCACTGATCAGGTAGCTGCGGTTCCTCAGCGTTACCCGTCAACCGGATCGCAGAGGATCCGGGTCCAGGTTGGTGATGAATGGACCCCGGATTCTCGTGCGTCCATCATCTCCCGCACAGGGTCCATCTCGTCCGTAGCCAGTATGGGCGGTGGTGGCATCTTGGACTCATTTAGACTCTCCTCCCTTCCAGGAGTAGATTCCGCCCAAATTTACGAATACAATGACGAATTTTACGACCACAACGACCGCAGCACTACTAACCAGCATAACAACGAGCCTTACGACCATTCAGATGATGATGATGATGACTCGGACACTGAGACTATACAGGGCTCGCCCACTCGAACCCATCGTATCCCTTCTCCGTCATCAGACCGCTCTCCCCCAAATCCGCCCAAGCGGGTCCAGTCGCCTGCCAGCAGTTTGGCCAGCGATGATGCGTCGGTGTACACCGCCAGAAGCTCTCATTCCACCTCGTCTCTTCCTCCGCCCTCTACCCATCACAATGGAGGTCCAGTGCGTCCCCAGCTGAACACTGCAATCTCGAGAGCCTCTTTTTATCCGACTACTTCAAACAACGGCAATGGGTCCGCCGCCCATAATAACAACTCTAACCGATCCCCTAGTCAGTACTACTTCCCCGTGTCGAAACCACACCAAAGTCCGCGTCCCCCTCATCCCTCCCTCCTCAAACCGCCCCAGTTGCGTGCGTCTTCGAGTCAGTCGCAGGTCCCGACTGCGGCTGCTAAGGACGACCCTGTTCTCTCCAAACGTTTCAAAGATATGACCCTTGAAGAGCATGTCACCGTTGGAATTGCCATGCATGAGAAGGGCAACCTTCGCGAGGCATCGTATCACTGGCAGCATGCCGCTTTCAATGGCGATACTACTGCCATGTTGTTGTATGGCCTGGCTGTCCGGCATGGATGGGGTATGCGCAAAAATCCCAGCGAGGCAGTTAAATGGCTACGGAAAGCTATGGAAAGCTCGCTTGGTGATAATAACAATGGAGGAACTGGCGGTTCTTCCATCCCCTCAATTCTCCCAGAGACCACCGATAGCAATAGTAAGCTGAAGAGGGCTCATGTCGGCCTTGCTCTGTATGAACTCGGTATGTCATATTTGCATTCCTGGGGCACAGAAAAGGATGAGGAGATGGCTCTTCGAGCATTTGAAATGGGCGGTTCTTTGGGCGATTGCGACGCATTGTGCGAGGCTGCAGGTCTGTATATGAAGAGTGGGCCTAAAGGTCGTAAGAAAGACTTGCAAAAGGCTGCACGGTTGTATCGACAGGCTGCCGAAAAGGGAGCCAACATGGTGGGACAATCGTGGATCTACAAGGATAAGTATATGGGAGAGGAAAAGAAGAAGAAGAAGAAATAGAGACAATTTGACCTTTTTCCGCAAAGAAGAAATGAAAGAAAGAAAGAAAAAAAAAAAAA
>JAJLUR010000142.1:0-34587 GCA_030674225.1 Blastobotrys terrestris | reverse complement strand
TGTTAAAGCGTCAAGCTGTTGACAGTATTATTGCGATGATCGATGACGAGACTCTCGAGAAGACATTTGATTTTTGTTACCAAACGAAATACGGCGGAGAGAGTTCAAAGATTGAATCTGCTTGTAGGGAATTTTTGTGTAATCGGCTATGTGATACTGTAAATTCTGATGAAATGGGATTCCAGCTGTTTTTAAATTACCCCGTTGATTTTATGATCAGTGTTTTATCCAGCAACTCCCTTTGTGTTTCCTCCGAATTCGAACGGTACAGCCTTTTTAAAGAATACCATGAAGCCATGGAAAAATTTGATGACCCTGACTATGGGTATGAATCTGCTTCTGAAGTTGAGGAATACGATTTTCCCGTAGGCGACGATGAGGAGGCAAGTATTGATGACAGTCAGGATGAAGATTTCGGCGCAGAATCACCAGAGGTTTCCCGTGAAGATGCATGTAATCTTTCGGCTGATGATGGCGATTACTATTCTACAATCGCTGAGGAAGACGAACAATCTGATGACCCTGTCTCTCCTGATGGGGATCGAGTCCAATTTGAACAAGCGGATGACTCGTCTGATTCCGACGAACCTCAATTTTCTGAGTTTGTTCAGCTGTTTGAAAACCCTGAGTCTTCGGAGATTTCTGACCAACTCATTGAAAATTGTAGGAAAATTCGAGCTGCGTTAAACAGTAACGTCAATTTTTGCTATATACCGTTCAAAACACTGTATGATTTGAAGGATGATACCGGGTTGTTTGGAGAACCATTGGTTGATAATACCGTAGTAACCCAGCATGTGTGGTATGCTCAAGCTCTGATGCACCAAGCTAGACAGGGGCTTCTTTCGTCATCTGACGGGGATCTAAACGAAATACCACCATATCGGTTTGTTGAAAACTTCGAATTAAAGGAAGGGCAAGCGATTTCTGTGAACAAGCATTGGTTTGCTGGCTCTTTATTTACTACAGTAATGGAGTACAAAAAGGGGTCAGAACAGGTCACTGTTTGGATCGTACGATATGGTGTAGCGGGAAATACACGTCAGAGCAAAGGCGGCTTCGTTATCGAAGATAGCTCGATTAAACAGTATGATTTTTGGGATGATAGAGAAACTATCAATCTGAAATGGGAATTGGAGGCGTTAGGGCCTCACACCAACGTGAGGACGCACGAAAAGAGCGTATTAGAGCAGGAATTTGGCTTTAGCAAAGCGCAACTATATCGCCCGACCATTCCCCACGGTTGTGAGAGTGGTGGAAACCTGAAAGTAATTTTCTCTCTCTCATTGGTGTAAATTATAGGAACAATACCAGACTAGTGCTTTATCTTAGAGCTAACCGTAAAACATCTGAATGTGGCACCTTTCTACATAAGTGGAATAGACAACACACGTTAAAAAGCCTGCATATGAATCGAAAGTTAGAGGATGTTGGCAGCCGTCACCCTGTTCTCTAGTACAAGCGATTTTGGTTGGGCTTTTGGATTGGTATTTACAAATTGTGTCCAACGTTACTAACTATGAATAATCAGAATAAGCATGAAGAGATTGGCAATGAGTCAATTGCGAAGGGATTGTATATTGGAAAACACCCCTATGACTTTGGGGTTACTCAGAGAAACTTCTGCGATGTCATCCTTACGGTATTCGGAACGAAGTACCAACTTAACAAGCTGTTATTGTGCAGTAGTCCATACTTCCATGAACGCATCATGTGTAGTAGTCCTACAAGAATATGAGAATAAGTTGTGCGTAAATTCAAGCTAAGCTGGCCTAATAGAATTTATAAATAATTAGCAGCATTTTCCAAATTGGACAATAAATAAGAGCACAAAACAAGCTAAAAATAGTCGCTAGAAGAGTCTAACTTCTTCTTAGTTGCAGTGGATGGGGATGCGGATGCTGATCCAGCTGGGTCATGCGACGATGAGCGTTGTTGTAAGTTCTTGACAAAATTAGTCGATGGCGAAGAAGTTTTTTCAGTAGTGCTGGAGGTCGGTTTTTTATTAGTTGCGGAGGATGTGGATGACTTCCTTGATTGCGTGTGGTTACTGGAGTTATTAGTGACACTAACATATGTCAACTGCTGTTGTTGCTGTTGTCCTTGTGGAATTGGTTCTTTCGGTTTGTTGTCAGTATCCGAAACCGACTTTATTTTAGCCTCCTTTCCCATGTTCTCTGTCGTAACCAAGTCAATAACGGTCGGTGGAGCGACCACTGGTTCCAGGGTGTTTGGTTCATTTGATTTGGAACGTTTCGAAGGATCCGGAGTGACAAAACTAGAAGAAGAACTAGAGCGTTTATTGTTGCCTGCATTGGTTCTGCTGTTCGAATGAATTTTGTTATCATCCTCGTCCAACACTAAGGTCACAAGCTTTTCCATAAAGTCGGAGTTCTTGTCCACATAAAACTGGTTAAACAAAATCTTGACTAGTTCAGTGTTGGAGACTCCACTGAATTCCTCATCATCGACAATGGTGTTGATTTTCTCGAGAGTCCGGGAATAGAGAGAGGCGGAGATTCTTCCCGGTAAGCCGCTGCCGGATTGAAACAAATCTGCCTGGAATTGGCCGAATAAATCGTCCATAGACATATCATTCAAAGCCTGAGTGTCCTGGTCCAAAAGTGTCCTGAGTCCGTTACAGAAAGATGAATAAAACTGGACCTCATGGTTCACCAACTTGGTACCTGTTGGACACAACGACCTGCAATCGTTGATAAGCAATTGGTCCTTGCTACTCAATTCAACGCCTTGAATGAGAGTTATTAAAAGGCAGGCCTTGTTAATCACCACAGCTTCGTCCACAGCCACATCAGCCCCAAAACGGTTTTCCAGTTCCGAGAATGACACCAAGACCACGTTATCGCCTTCTATCCTACCTATGTTGTATCCTCGAATACCCCATTCAAACGCACCAAGCCAGAGCAATACAGCAGACCCTAGCTCGTCTTGTAGGTCAAACTGTCCTGTTTGTGCGAGGCTACTCCACATCCGTTTCAGCTCCTCAATCAACGCCGATTGTCCGCGTTCTTTGTGAACCTCAGAGTACTTTCTGAAGTATTCTACTAATTCCCTCGCTTGTCGATGCAAGCTATGGTACAAGCATAGATTAGCCATCTTCCCAGCGAGTGCCTCAAGCTCGAAATAGGATACGTGTGGTTATCTTGAAACTCTTTAAGAGGTCCGCTTCAACATCAACTTTATAGCTAAGAAGCTGATTATTTTCAGCCTCATTTTGATGCTGAGTCGCCCTAACCCAGAATCACGTGTAGTTCGCTTTTAAAAAAAAAATGGTTTAACAACAGCACGGTGGCACTGTATAGCATTACAACAATAGCTAGCTTGTTCAATTGAAAATTGGATCATCTTTGTATATTTCTATTTTATTTCTATAATTGATAGAACAATAGGCTCAGAAGAAGGGGAACAGCTATATATATATATATATCTACTGGAATGCGAAATGTAATGCGGACGCGTTTTTTTGTCAAATCTCCTAAACTTTCAGTCAAGGTATAAATTCTATAGTGTTTTAGTACTTTTACGCTTTGACAAGATACGAATTAGCAGAAGAACAAGAGTAAAAGTGTTTCTAAAACCAATATCACGTGACTGAATATATTTGTTACCCACTGTAATACTTTACTGGGTTAGGGTTTATTACGTAATAGCGAATTTAGGGTTGCGGATTTACTGATCCGGCGTTGCGGAAAGTGCGAAACCTATTTAAAAGAGCGAGGAGGGGAAAGCAGATGCGAGTTTCCTTTTTCTTGCGACAGCACATACAATTGACTAGAGGGAAAATGACAAGCTTAGACAAATTAGCTAAAAGCAGTAGGTTCACGGACTTTATGAGTCCGGACAGTAAAGTTCCGTCGATTGCGGCTTCCAAAGAAGCCGATTATAATCTGATTCGAAAAGCCCGAGCGGTCGCAGGGAGCTTTACCTGGGTTAGACCGGAAGAAAGAGAGAAATGGGAGCTTATTGGTGTCTCACCAGCTGCAATGAGAGATTTGGGTCTGGATGAGAAGGAGAAAGATAGCAAAAAGTTCCAGGATGTGATGGCTGGACAGGAAATTTATGAGACGGATACCCTGTATCCATGGGCGCAGGCCTACGCAGGGTGGCAATTTGGTGAATGGGCTGGACAGCTCGGAGATGGAAGAGTAATTAGCTTGTTTGAAGGGGAAAATGAACAGACTGGCAAAAAATACGAAGTCCAATTGAAAGGAGCCGGCTTAACTCCATACTCACGATTTGCTGATGGAAAGGCAGTTTTGAGATCGAGCATCAGAGAGGCATTGGGGTCTGAGGCTGTGAATGCTCTAGGTATTCCTACAACTCGGGCGCTTGCATTGACTCTGTTACCTGAGACGAGAGCCAGAAGACACATGAGTGAAGTGTGCGCCATCCTCTGTCGATATGCAGAAAGTTGGGTTAGAGTGGGCACGTTTGACTTTAACAGAGCGCGAGGAGCCCGGGCAGAGATGCGCAAGTTGGCAGACTATTGTGTTAAGGATGTGTTCAAAAATGAACTGTCTGAAGAAGGTGATCATCGATATGTCAAATTGTACAAGGAAATTTGCATGCGAAATGCGAATGCGCTTGCGTATTGGCAAGCTTATGCTTTTATGAACGGCGTGTTGAACACAGATAACACTTCTATTTACGGACTGACATTGGATTATGGTCCATTTGCGTTTATGGATACGTTTGATTCCTCATTCACTCCAAATCATGATGATGGCACGTTAAGATATGCCTATAAGAACCAACCATCCGTGATTTGGTGGAACCTGGTCCGGCTAGGCGAAAATATGGGAGAATTGTTAGGGGCCAATAAGGATCTCATTGATGACAAAGCCTTTATCGAAGAAGGACTGAAAGACAAGGACCAAATAAATGAGGTCCTCAAGCGAGCTGAAGAGGTAATTGAGTCCACTGGGGAGGAGTTCACGAAACGTTTCAAAAGTAAGTATGTTGAACTCATGAGTCTTCGTTTGGGCCTTGTCGAGCGCCGGGACGATGACCACGATAAAGTTCTGACGCCACTATTGGACATGATGCAAGATTGCGAGCTTGATTATAACCAATTTTTCCGAAAGCTTGGAGACTATGAATTGTTCAGTAGTAATAATGGCGGTGACGTTTCCGTGTTCTTTGCAAAAGACCGGGGCTTCGCTCCAACGCTTACGCTTGATGAGGCGAAACCAAAGGTGCAAGAATGGCTCGACAAATATAAGAATCGTCTAGAATCGGAAGGCTCTACCGATGACGGCTCACGACGAGAGAGGATGCATAAGGTTAATCCAAAGTTTGTCCTCAAGAGTTGGGTCATGGATGAAGTCATTGTTCGGGCCCACAATGGAGATTATGACCTCTTCAACAAGGTCATGACAATGTCACTTGATCCGTTCGCTTCTTCCTGGGGTTTCGATAGTGATATCGAGGATCGCTACACTGGTGATACTCCGAAGACCGGTCGCGATATTCAATGCTCCTGTAGCAGTTAGGTTGTATAGTTCTTTTTATAAAAGCGAAGCTGATAAGACTTTTTTTAGCCGGTAATAAGAGCAACGATTATTTGTGACTTTGTCACTTTTAATTGCCCTCGGCGTTTTCCAGAATATACAGAATATATATTACGTTATGATTATTGTGATCTTAATGAGACCTGACAAATGCTTGGTAATCTGCACGTGATCATGTCTCACTAGCCACATTTGTGGCAGTAGAAGTGGCTGGAATGTCTCAGGTTAGATGAATAAGCTGACAGAACATTTGTCAGGGTCCAGAAAGAAAAGACTATAAAAGGAGCAGGAGCCCTCTCTCAAAACTAATATCCTCAATTTTTTTAGCTACCAATCAATAAGTATGAACGCAGTTTCGAGACGTATCGCTAAAACCTTTTATGCTCCTAAGGGGAAGACTGGCTTGATCAGAACTGCTATCGGCTCAAGCACTGGAGACTTTACCCCATTCCTCATGCTTGATCATTTGAAAGGATCTGGCTTACGCTTTCCTGATCATCCACATCGTGGGCAAGAAACAATCACATATGTACTCCAGGGAGCGGTTGATCATGAAGACTTTACCGGTTCCAAGGGTACTATTGGAGCTGGAGACTTGCAATTTATGACAGCTGGACGAGGAATTGTCCATGCAGAAATCCCCAGGAAGGATGCACAGGGGCGGGAGCCTGAGCTGATGCAGTTATGGGTTGATCTCCCTGCAGACTTAAAGGATTGTGAACCACGATACCGGGACCTACGAGCAAATGAAGTCCCCAAAGCAAACCCTTCTGATAAAGTACATGTCAAGGTGATTTCTGGAGAAGCATACGGAGTGAGTTCGGCCCAAGACCTAGCTTATACTCCTGTCGTATTTTATGACTACAGTGTCAAACCTGGCGGAGAAGTGGAACAACAAGTTCGTAAGGACTTTAATGTCTTTTTGTATGTTTTGAATGGCACAGTGAGAATCAACGGGGAATCAATCCCACAATATCACAGTGTATTTTTTGAACAGGCTGGTGACATGGTCAAGGTCGGAGTGGACTCAAATTCTGAAGAAGATGCACGGTTTATCATAGTAGGGGGCGAAGCACTAGACCAGGAAATTGTCAAATATGGTCCATTCGTAGAAACCTCCCGAGAAAGAATCATGAAAGCATTTTCGGACTACCAAAATGCAACAAATGGATTTGAAAGGATCAAGAATTGGCAAAGTGAAATTGGACGCCTCTAACTCTACAGCGAAGGTTTGGATAATATGTTATATTCAAACCATTCCCTGAACTCTCATAATGTATAAACAAATAAATTAATTATAAATACTTTTATCACAAAATCCCGTAATCCTCTTCTGGTAGGACTGTTTGCTCCTTCCAGCAATCGAAAATGTAGTCCGAAGTCACAATACGAACTGCACTGGGTTTGGATGCTACTGCAGACCTAATTTGGGAAATGCGAGAAGTGTTTCTTCGGTCTGCCACAATTAAATTGACATTTTGATCGTTAATACTCTTGCAGATTTCGCCATTACAGAAACCAATTATGTGATTGACCTGATCATACTTTCTCTCCATAGACTGGTTCTGTCTACCATTATCCCTATTAATACCACTTGAATCCTTGTGGGTATCCAATAGTGAGTTGTCAATAAATATGAACTTTCCAGTAAATAGCAGGCCAAGGATAGACTCCGATGTTTCATACGAAGGTTCCACAAGTTGCAACTCCATATTACGCAACTCCTCATCATTATAGGATTTACCTTTCATCGACTTCATGATGTCACTCAGTTCATCGATTTCAATCAAACGCGTATATGAATCGCCATACACATCGACGTTCTTGCTGATCGACTTCTTTGTCTCAGGAGTACTGTAAAGTAAGAGTTTTGGCTCCAACTCTACCAGTCTAGACTTGTCAACACATTCAAATATCCAAGCGGGACGGATGATATCATGTTTACCAGATTTCAATAAAGTGGCTGCATTTCCAATATTTTTATCACCAATAATATATGGAGCCGGTTGGTCAGGGTCATGCTTGTGGGTTTGAGTTATGGATCCACCATATTCCTTGATCAACTTTTGTATGTCTGTCTTGTCCATTTTTTTCTTCGGAATGGAACTGTCTGTAGTGACATAAAATACTTTGTTCGAAAATAGTCTAGATTTCGTAACAACTTGCGATAACTTGCCGTCATCTCTTCCAATTAAGCGTCGCCGTTTTGAACTCAATATATCAGTCTGATTGCTGCTTCGTTTTTTGGAATTTTTTTTCTCTCTGCGTCTGTAATCTGCCTTTGCTTCAAGATTCTGCTGGATATTTTTAAATTCTTCAACTGACAAGCACGTTTCCCAGTTTTTATCCTCCCTTAGCGTTTTGAACCTTGGAAACCTCAGCGTTACATCAGTTCCGAATGCGTCAGTTGGAATAGTTTCACTCGCTTTGACCTCGAAAACTATTGACTCGTCTGGTTTTATCCAAAGATGAGGCTTGTCCTTTTTACCCATTTCAGAAAGCACCAAGTAGTCCGACGGCGGCTGCGAACTGTTAAACGGCTGAAACTTATCTCCAATCTTATTCTTTATTTCGTCGAAAACTTCTCTTTTCATTCCGCCTCCCACTTTGCAAAAAGACGCAAACTTCATTGGACGAAGTGTGTCGTCGTCGGTGCGGAGACCACACAGATAGCTGGAGATTGACCCAGCCCTTTTTCCCGATCCGTAATAACCTCCAATGACACAAATGTCAACATTTTCTTCCAGTTCGTCGATATATTCAGGCTTGATCTTGATCCAATCAGAGTTTCTACCTGAGACTGTGTAGACCGAAGTGGGTTTTTTTACCATTATGCCTTCTAATCCCTCTTCTACCACTTGCAGTAACTTATCACTGAGTGCCTTCTCTGAGGTAGCTACTTCGTACGGTTGGATTTCGACATGGTTGTCCACGTTAATAAGAACCTCCTGAAGTGTTCTCCGTCTTTCATGCAAGATCAGGTTCGTCAGGGACTGGCTGTTGAGGTAGACGATGTCAAAAACTCTATACAGCACACATTCCGGGTTTTCCATCTTACCCGTGGGGTCAAAAGCCAGGATGGCCTTGGAGTCCGGGTCAATGACCAGCAATTCGCCGTCCAGAATACAGCTTTTGACATTTGGTTGGAATGCGGTCTTAAAATACTTTGAAAACATATCCTTCGAGTGAACGGAGTCCCCAAGTCTGTGTGAAGCGTCGTTTCCGGCTCTGGTGAAAAACTTGATCTTCTTTCCGTAGTCGTCGACGTGTGCCTGAATCCTCAGCCCATCCATCTTTTGCTCAATATGGAACATCCCTCTAAGCTCATCCAACTTCCTTTGCTGCCTTTCGTTGCCAACCTGTTGCACCTGATCCATGACCTCAAGCACGTCCTTATAACTCTTAAATTGGTATCCCTTCTGGGGCTGGAAACATTGCATTAATGAAACGTCAATGTCGCCAGACGAAATGCCATCATCGTACAGCTCATGGCACACCTTTCTCAGGTTGGACGAAACGTTGAATTTGGCCACGGCATCGGGATGGAAACATGACAATATCGTGGTCTGACTCACTCCAATCCGCATTTCCCGAAGGATGATTTTGATGAGCCACTTCAATTCTTTTGCGTTCATCCTAGTATAGAACTCCTTCATTATATTCTGTTTATCCTTGGACCTGGCCAGTTCGTCCAATTTGTCGTTCACCTCATCTACCGTCATGTTTCCATATTCGGATTGCGGTTGTCGTTTCTGTATCGCCTCGGCACATCTCTCCGCAAAATGGCCCGCAGAATAATTAGTGCCCCTTTTCCAGTTGAGCATGCTCTTAGCATCTTCCGAGTCTTCTGGGATCTCAATTCCCTGCAATTCGCAAAAAAAAAAAAAAAAAAGTTACAATTAGCAGTTGTTTTTGAAGGATAACCCAATCATGCCTACCTTTAAGATGACTCTGGCCAGTTGCATTTCTTTCAATCCGTAAGGGGGGCGGTCCTTATCCGCCTGTTCGTCCACAATTAGCTGATTGCGCTCTCCTGTTAGTCATCCAAGCGTTACTTACCGATGGTAGCACTATTTGGTTCTATTAGCAACCGAAACAATGAGCCGCAGGCTAATGAGTGTACTTACGCAGTCTGAAGGCGGGATACAAGTCCTTCCCGACTGTTTCTCTCCACTTCCTGATGAATGCCCCAATTCGATTCTCCTTGAACGCCTTTGGCGACTCTCTGGTACTGGCTCTGAGCTCGTTGAATCGATCAACCAATGGATCCAGCAGCTCGATGATGAGCTGATGAAACGGCGGACTAGCGCCTGTGTTCTGTGGCAGTCCCACCTCGCCATTCGCTTCAGACTCCCCACGAGGTTCGGCTGATGGCTCCATTTCCCCATTGGACATGGCTTGGCTGGAGCTTCTCGACCGTTCTGTTGCCTCATGCGGCATGATTTAGTGATAACGGTGGTTATCGATAGCGCTGGGTGCAAATTTCGAATTCCCAACTCCGACGAACACAGCCACTCCCGGTGGCTGGTGAGTGGCGGTGCTCTTCTTTGCAAAGCCGCAAAAGAGGGTCGGCGTCGCAGAGAAGGAGAAGCCAGCAGAGGGGCATTGCCCTGCAGGCGGCATCCTTTTCCAGCAAAAAAGAAGCAAAAAAGCACTGCTACCTTATCCCTGTGGACGCTGTAAAAGCACTGTCAAAGAAGCTTTCGAAACTTTTAAGCCTATATATACTACAGCACTTAATGCTGACTAACAGCAATGGTGGCAGCCACAGAATCGCGCTTCACCAACTTTTCGAACCACTCTTTCTCATGCGGATACTTGTCGTGGTCATAGTCAATTTCTGATGTAAAAAAAAGTGGCAATCGTTGGTACCCAATCCAAGCCAGATCAACGTAGGAGAGCTTACCTCCAACTATCCATGGGCCGTCGCCCAACTGACCAGCATAGCTCTCCTTCTGTTTAGCCAAATGGTTGTCCAACACACCTGTGACACGTTTGACTTCATTGGCGTACCGCTCAATTGCACTAGGAATCTTTTCCTTGTGGAACTTGAGGAACCACGCCAGCTGTCCGTAGTAGGGCCCCTGACCTGAGAGCTGGAAGGCTAGCCATTGCTTGGCTCGGTAGTAATCTGGAGTCCCAGCAGGGAAGCTGATGCGGTTTTCCGTATCATACCGGTCAATGAGATACTCGATAATGGCCCCCGACTCCCACAGGGTGGTGTCAGTGTTAGGGTCGTAGATGCTGGGCAACCGACCATTAGGGTTAATGGCGACGTATTTAGCGCTTTTGACCTCCGAAATGGGCACAGGGTCCACTTCATACGGCAGTCCGAGCTCATTCAACAGCACAATGACCTTGAAAGGATTGAGTGTAGTCGGTTCGCCGTAAACGGTAATTTTCTTGAGTTCCTTTTGAGACATGATTGTTTTTGATACCAAATCGAGCTACGGGATTGAGCCGCCATTAAATAGCATTAGCTCGATACCCACCCATTTGGGCCGTCCATCGATACTCCAGCCCGATTACAAAGCTTCTGGTGGTGATGACAAATAGACATCATCGCAGTCACGTGCCATATTACCGACAATTACTAATGAAACCCCGATACCACCGGGACTCCGGAAGAGAACCAGTTCCCGAAGGGTGTGGTGCCTCCGGCCCTCCGGCGGCTTCCTTTTTCTCCGAAAAGAAGCAAAAAAAGGTAGCTCTACGAGGCAATTCCAGTGCTTTTGCTTCTTTTCTAGAAAAGAAGGCCGCCTGCAGGGCAATACACCTCTGCGATGCTGGTGTAGCCTCCGGCGGCTTCTTTTTTCTCCGAAAAGAAGCAAAAAAGGTAGCTCTGCGAGGCAATTCCAGTGCTTTTGCTTCTTTTCTAGAAAAGAAGGCCGCCCGCAGGGCACACACAGACTCCGTAGGGTGTAGCCTCCGGCGGCTTCTTTTTTCTCATAAAAGAAGCAAAAAAGGTAGCTCTGCGAGGCAATTCCAGTGCTTTTGCTTCTTTTCTAGAAAAGAAGGCCGCCCGCAGGGCAATGCGTAGACCCCGTCGGTCTCCCGTATTGCGGAACCCCGGTATAAGAACGCACGTGACCTGGGTTGGGGGTTGATTGGAACAATTTTGTCGCATTTACACCACCACCACACACATACACACACAGACCCAGATAGATTACCGCTAGCTAGAGGACCCAATGACGTTTGCGGAGGAGCTCGACTCTGCGTGCGCCCGGGAAGACGGGATCAAGGTGGCCCAGCTGCTGTCGATCACGCATTCAGACCCTGTGGAGCACGCCAATGCGACAAACGGCGCCATGGTAGACCGGGACGTGCGAAGCAAGTTTCGGGATGTGGTCTGGGGCGAGATTGGCGTGGCCCACTGGCGTGTGGCCGTGCAGGTGGCCCAGCGCCAGGACCTCGTGGAGGCGTATGCGGCCGAAAACATGCTGTTGGTGGCAGCGAACCGTGCGGCGGAGCGGGCGGACAATTGGATTCTGCCCGTGCTGTGCACGATTGCGAAGGAATTGCGCCAGCTGGCCATTCTGGCGGACCAGAAGCTCGCCGGAGCGCAATCGGGCGACATCAGCAAGCTCGAGGAGGCTACCCGCACCATCAACCGGACCTTCACGCTCTGTCTCAACGACCGCAACCTCGACATGGCCTGCAGCAAGAAGTGGGGGGTCTACTTCTTCGTGTCCGAGCTCGTCAAGATCTACTTCCGTCTCAGCAAGAAGCCCCTGGCGAAGAGTGTCATTAAGGTCGTGCAAAGCATGTCACGTGACCTCCCACCGCTGGACAAATATCCAAAAGCGCACCAGGTCACGTACCTGTACTACTGGGGGGTGCTGTTATTCTTCGACGAGGACTACGAGCGGGCGGCGGAGAAGCTGACGCGGGCGTGGGCGCTGTGCCACCGGAAGCAGACCAAGAACCAGGAGCTGGTGCTGCTGTACCTGATCCCGACAAAGCTGGTGCTGGAGCCGCGCTACCTCTCCCAGGTGGCTGCCGACGGCTGGTGGGTGTGGGAACGCTTCCCGCGGCTGCGGACGCTGTACAAGGACCTTGTGCAAGCAGCGTCTGTGGGCGACATCAAGACGTACGACCGCCTGCTGCACAGCAACCCGAGACGCCACCTCTTCACCACACGGTACCTCTACGCTACCCTCCAGAAGATCCGGCTGTGGACGGTGGCCCGGCTATTTGAGTCGGTCTACCACGGCGTCGGGGCGGCGGCCCGCCTCCCCACGGCGCGTCTGGTCCAGGGCCTTGCCTTTGCCGGTTTCTACGATAACGCGGACCCGCATACAGGCGAGAAGGAGATAGAGGACGCTGACGCCGAGTCGGGCCGACTGGATCACGCCGAGAGTCTCGTGGCTTGCCTGATCGCCCGTGGGGTAATGAAAGGATACATATCGCACGAACGCCGCACGGTGGTGTTAAGTAATAAGGACCCATTTCCTCGTCTACGTCATACACGTGAAAGCGAGATATAAAAGCAGCACGGATCTTTTTTTTTTTTTTTTTGTTTCCTCTTTCTTTCTTCACTCACACTCACGCTTCCTTTTTTTTGTTTTTATCTCACAGACACGCTGTCTATATATTTATTTATTTCCACTACTCACACACACAATGGGCAAACAATTCCTCGCACTGTCCGCAGACATCTCTCCAGACTTCGTCAGCAAGAAGGACACCACCACCGCTCCAACTGCGTCTCCAAGCCACGCTCAAACTCACAGGGCTCCGCATTCGAGCTCAGCCCGCCCCTCTACACCGAGCAGTTTAGACCACGTAACCCATCTACAGCCAGCCAGAAGTAATCCAATCTATTATCATTTGTAATCCGCTTGTTTTTTTTATTTATCCGACGATATGATGAAATTTCCCCGTCGGGAAGTCGGCTCGCAGATCCCTGCAGATGTCGATCGCTTGCTGCACAAACACTGCCGAATCCGGCCAAACTTCGCACCCGAAAACTTTACGGAGCCCACGATAACCAGTACCAAAAATCTGGGGTAAAACCCCCCATTTCCGCCATCGGATAGCATTTTTTTGCCACCAAATAAGCCCCCCCCCCTCTCTCTCCGCTCCAACTTGCGTTTCTCCTTAGTCTCCCTATCACTTCAATCCACCCCCGTGGGCCCTTGTCGGCCTATCAATTCTTATCACTCCAATGTGGCTATCACCCCCTAAGCAGTAGTGTATCCGCTAATCCTGTAGTCACGTGGTTGTGGTCACGTGAGTGAATCGGTATGTGGCCAGCGGGCCGCCGCCTTCATTTTCAGTAGAGAAGCAAAGGCACTGGGGTTTCGGAGGGGCTCGTGTGTGCCCTGCGGGCGGCCTTCTTTTCTAGAAAAGAAGCAAAAGCACTGGAATTGCCTCGCAGAGCTACCTTAAGCCGCCGGAGGCTGCACCAGCAACGGGACCGCGTATTGCCCTGCGGGCGGCCTTCTCTTCTAAAAGAGAAGCAATAGAATTGCCTCGCAGAGCTACCTTTTTTGCTTCTTTTCGGAGAAAAAAGAAGCCGCCGGAGGCTACTTGGATCGTGTATTGCCCTGCGGGCGGCCTTCTTTTCTAGAAAAGAAGCAAAAGCACTGGAATTGCTTCGCAGAGCTACCTTAAGCCGCCGGAGGTACATTGCCCTGCGGGCGGCCTTCTCTTCTAAAAAAGAAGCAATAGAACTAGTGGGCCTCGCAGAGCTACCTTTTTTGCTTCTTTTCGGAGAAAAAAGAAGCCGCCGGAGGCTACTTGGATCGTGTATTGCCCTGCGGGCGGCCTTCTTTTCTAGAAAAGAAGCAAAAGCACTGGAATTGCCTCGAAGAGCTACCTTAAGAAGCCGCCGGAGGCTACGCGAGCCACACAGAGATAGATAGAGAGAGGTTGCGCTGGTGCTGCAATTTCCACGGCACCACGTGACCTACGTCCACGACCTGCAGGGTTGAAAAATGTCATATGCGTGGGTTAGGGTTGGACCGATGTCGGGGGGGGGGAAGAGAGGTCGGTGTCGGTGTGCCTCGGTCCGGCGAGCTGATGGGCTTATTATAAAGTAGGCTGGGGTAACAAGTGAGTGTGACCCCAGTTATTTCAAAGTGCAAGATGGCGAAACGAAGCAAGAACAAGGGCGGACGGGAGCTGATGGTGATCGTGGACATTCCATCGACGGTGCTGTTCCCGGGGTCCATTGTGCGGGTGAATGCGAATGCGATAGAGCTGAATGAGGGCGACGATCAAGTGACCCAGGTGCTGGTGGTTGGACGCAAGCCTGATGGAGTGCTTAACGAGATAGGGACCGTTGCAAACGTGGTCCCGATGAAGAAGCAGGATGCGATACTGCTGGAGGGACTCTACAGGGGCCGGATCATTGGGGAAGTGGACAGCCAGGAGCCCACCCGGGGGCGGGTGGACCGGCTGGAGGACAAGAAGGCGGCGAACGTGGCTGCGAAGCTCAACGAGCTCAAGGGGCTGGTCAAGAAGCTTCTGGACCTCTCTGGCGCTGACGGGGCGACGGTGATGAGCAAGTTTATGTCTGCCACCGCCACCTCCACCATCAACTCCCCGGGGAAGTTGGTGGACATTCTGGCGTCCGTGCTTCCTCTGGAGTTTGAGGACAAGCTGCGCATCATCAACTGCATCAACGTCGAGCAGCGGGTCACGCTGGTGTCGGAGATGGTCTCCAGACACATCGCCAGTCTGGAGCGGGCGCTGGTGGTGAAGAAAGACGGCTCGCAGGCCGCTGCAGGCGATAACGGCAAAAACAGCACCACCGCCACCGCATCTCCAAAGACTGGCATCACTAAGAAGCAGCGGGAGGAGCTGCTGCGTCGCCGAATGCGGGCCATCAAGGATGAACTCAACCAGATGGGCAGCGAGGTTGATGACGACGATGAGGGCGAAGACGGTGAAGGCGATGAGTTCAGTCAGCTGCAAAAGAAGCTGACGAGTCTTATGGAGTTCTCACCAGACGCCAAAAAGGTCGTCACCCGAGAACTGAAGCGTCTGAAGCGCATGCATCCGTCCCAGGCCGAATATCAGGTCTGTCGAACCTATCTGGAGACGCTGTCGGAGCTTCCGTGGACTACAATGAGCAACCAGAAGATGAGTCTGGACACCATCAAGCGGGCCCGCGAGATCCTGGATGAGGACCACTACGGACTGGAAAAGGTCAAGAAGCGTCTCATTGAGTACCTCACGGTGCTGTATCTGAAGCAGCAACAACCCGAGAGCGCTGCAGATAAAAAGAGCAGCAGTCCCGAAAAGACCCCAATCCTGCTGTTGGTGGGACCGCCTGGGGTCGGCAAGACCAGTCTGGCCCAGAGTGTGGCCCGTGCAATGGACCGCAAGCTCCACCGAATCTCCCTCGGTGGTGTGCGTGATGAGGCCGAGATCCGGGGCCATCGCCGGACCTACGTCGGGGCCATGCCCGGATTGCTCGTGCAGGGCCTCAGAAAGGCCGGCGTAGGGAACCCTGTGATGGTTCTGGACGAGATTGACAAGGTCGGGCAGGGAAACAACTTCCACGGGGACCCATCAGCGGCCCTGCTCGAGGTGCTGGATCCGGAACAGAACCATGCGTTCAACGACCACTACATCAATTTCCCTGTGGATCTGTCCAAAACGCTGTTCATTGCAACAGCAAACTCCACGGACACAATTCCACCCGCATTGCTCGACCGAATGGAGACCATCCACATCGACGGGTACACGTACATGGAGAAGCTGCATATCAGTCGCAAATACCTCATTCCCAAGCAGGTCCGCTCGTCCGGGCTCCACGACGGAGACATCGAGATTGGTGACGACGTGATCATGAAGGTTGCAACCAAGTACACCCGGGAGGCTGGCGTGCGGACCCTGGACCGTCAGATGGGTGCATTGTGTCGAGGCAAAGCGGTCGACCAGCTCAATTCCGGCGACAAGAGCAACAAGACGGTCAGTCTCGCCGACGTGGAGAAGTACCTCGGGCTCGAGCGGATTCACGACGATGTTGTCGATGACGAGGTTGACGAGTACGTGGACAAAAAGACCGGCAATGTTCGTCGTCGTCACACCTACGGTGTAGTCAATGGACTGGCCTACATGGGCTCAGGAAACGGTGGCCTGCTGCAGTTTGAGGCCACCACCATGCCTGGGGGCTCCGGTAAGCTCAAGCTGACCGGTAAGTTGGGAGACGTCATCTCGGAGAGTGGCCAGATCGCAATGTCCTGGGTCCGAGCAAACAGTGCCAAACTAGGCCTGGATCTCAACTTCCTCAAGGAATCCGACATCCACATCCACGCTCCAGCCGGGGCCATTCCCAAAGACGGTCCTAGTGCTGGAATCGCAATGACGACCGCGCTAGTGTCACTGCTCGGTAAGAAGCCAATCCCGGGTACGCTGGCCATGACAGGCGAGATGACTCTGAGAGGTAAGGTCCTGCCCGTGGGCGGTGTCCGCGAGAAGCTCCTGGGAGCCCATCTGGCCGGCATCACAAAGGTCCTGTTGCCGTACCATTGCCAAAAGGTCGTTAAGGACGAGTGCAGCTTCGTCAACGACATCGCCATGGACATCGTCTACGTCAAGTACATCTGGGACGTGTTCGATGCGGTTTGGGGCGGTGGCAATATTTATGTCGATAGCGTCTTGTAGACCTCAATACATCCAATGCAAACAACCCCTAATTTGCCCTGCGGGCGGCCTTCTTTTCTAGAAAAGAAGCAAAAGCACTGGAATTACCTCGCAGAGCTACCTTTTTTGCTTCCTTTCGGAGAAAAAAGAAGCCGCCGGAGGCTACACCCTACGGGGTCTGTGTGTGCCCTGCGGGCGGCCTTCTTTTCTAGAAAAGAAGCAAAAGCACTGGTGGTTGCCTCGCAGAGCTACCTTTTTTGCTTCTTTTCGGAGAAAAAAGAAGCCGCCGGAGGCAATACACCCTACGGGGCTGTTTGTGCCCTGCGGGCGGCCTTCTTTTCTAGAAAAGAAGCAAAAGCACTGGAATTGCCTCGCAGAGCTACCTTTTTTGCTTCTTTTCGGAGAAAAAAGAAGCCGCCGGAGGCAATACACCCTACGGGGCTGTTTGTGCCCTGCGGGCGGCCTTCTTTTCTAGAAAAGAAGCAAAAGCACTGGTATCGCAGCGCTGTGTCTTTACCGGAGACTCATTAGCTGTGGACGTAGAAGTAAAACCACGGATTAGCCGTGTAGACGCTCGGTAGCTCGTGGAGCATCGACGGCGCTTAGCCGATAATGTGTTGCTGTCCTGATTAGGAAATATTATTGAGTGTATGCGGCGCTAACCTCTAATGGAGGGATATAAAAAGGGACCAATCCCCCGGCGTTTCGCCTCTTTTTTTTATTCTCCAGACAACGGAGGGTCTCTCTCATGTCTCAAGGATTCCTGCACTCCCACTGCCATACATCCCCCTCAGTGCACACGATGCAGGGATCCACGAGCTGGGACGTATCCCTCCGCCGTCTACTGCTACAACTATCTATGTCAGTCCTAGCGGTTGTTTTGTAGTTGCACTGGGATTGCCTCGCAGAGCTACCTTTTTTGCTTCTTTTCGGAGAAAAAAGAAGCCGCCGGAGGCTACACCAGCATCGCAGAGTTGTGATCTAGTCTATCTGGATCAATGTGGCGTTACGCCACTGCACTGCCACGCGCGACCCTCCGGCACGCCGACGGCTCGATTATTTGTGTGGGCACTCATTTGAGCCCTGCTGCGAGCTCGCAGGCAAACTAGGTTGGTACACACACCACAATGAAAATCACCGTGCTGTATTTTGGGCCCATCAGAGAGGCGGTGGATGCGGAGCGGGAGACGGTTGAGGTGGAAGACGCCACTCCAAGCAAGGTCAAGAAGCAGCTTGTGGATCGCTACGGGGCGGAAAAACTGGAGGCATTGTTACGGTCCTCGGGAACCGTGGTCAACTTGGAGTATTGCGAGGACGACGAGACGCTCAAGGAAGGGGACGAGCTAGCATTCATTCCCCCGGTTTCTGCTGGCTGAGTATGGAAGAGTACAGGTGAAGAAGCTGTGTGTGTGAGTCAGCCGTAGGAAAGGAGAGAGGGGAGAGAGCTAGTCTACGTTCAGATAACAAAACACACACGCACAGAGAAAAGAGCCAACTGCTGAGACCGTAGCGGGTAAACTAAATTAAATAGCATTCATCTTGTTTTCTTTTTTTTTTTTTTTTTTGTCAGTCTGTGACTACGGACCTAACTCCACCACAGTGGCTACATATCACACACACCCGTTTGATGACTACTACTGTGCTGCTGGTGGGGCTCGTGATCGGCACCGTTGGGACATCACCAAAACCCGTACAGACTTTTTCCAAGTCCTGCAAGCCAAAATGGATGTTAAGAGCTTGGTGAGTAGGCTCGGGTGTGTTTGGGCGAATTGGGGACCTAGAGACTAATGCGTGTTTATAGAGTGATGACCCAGCCTACGTGTATGCGGGTCTGTGCAGTGTTGGCGGCGTAGCTGCGACGGTGTAAGTAGGAAGCAGCAGTAGCTAGCGAATTCATCAGAGACTAACGTCTCCAAGTCTGACCAAAACAGCGTCCCCAGCAGCTAAGGGAGTGCTGATTGGTGGGACCTACGGGTTAGCAGGGTATCTGTCAGGGTCGAATGGCCAACAGAACCGAGGTATCGCCACAGGACTGGTGGCTTCCACGGGACTGGCCGGTCTCGGGGTCTCGAGAGCCCTGAGAACACAGAAAGCGCTGCCAATGGCAGTGGGGGTGGTAGGCTTGTTGAACTGCGCTTATTACGGAAGAAAACTGTACGATAGAAGAGACTTTGAAATATAGTATTATGAAATGACGCAGCACGTCTTCTTTTTTGTGTCGTACACACTGTCGTCATCCAAGTACCCCCAGAGCGCCGGGATGCACAGGTCCTTGGTGTTCTGGGTGTGTCTGATGATTCTACAAAGCGTCAGTAGGCGCACGTACAGACACTCACGGGGTGTTTCACACTCACGATAAACAAGCGTTGGAGGCGTAGATTCGTTCCCTCGATAGGTCCTCGCGCAGTCGCTGGTTGACGTCTATAATCCGCTTCAGCTTCAGGGATGCCATCGCATCGGTCTGACGGTCCATCAACGACCGCGTGGACGTTGGTGTGGAGACCTGATTGTCTGTCATACTGTGAGTTATAAAATACGTATGATCATTAGGTGAGGGCGCTCTTTTGTCTGCAGACTGTGGGTCCGAGAGCCTCATTTGAGGCTTCATCTGCGACCCCGCAACAGTCTGCAGACCTAAGGGCAGTAGAGTACTGTAGGGGTGTGCCTCGGGAGGAAGGGTAGCTCTGCGAGCCCAGTCCCGGTGCTTTTGCTTCTTTTCTGGAAAAGAAGGCCGCCCGCAGGGCAGTAGAGTACTTTACGGGTGTGCCTCGGGAGGAAGGGTAGCTCTGCGAGCCCAGTCCCGGTGCTTTTGCTTCTTTTCTGGAAAAGAAGGCCGCCCGCAGGGCACATATATAAAAAAAAAAGGGAAGTAAGTTTAATTAAATACCCATACCTAAGAAAGAGCAGCAGTGTGAGACTTGACGTAACGTCCAGAAGGATCCTCGTTGCAGCCCCAGTCGGCCTTTGGAATCCATCTCATGACAGTAGTGGCAGCAGCAGCCTGTGGGAAGAGCTCGTCAAACATGCAACGATACCAGTAGGCCTCCTTGGTCTTTGGAACATCGTCACCCCAGTGTGGCTTTGGAGAGGCCAGCATCTCGTCGGTAACGCATTGTTCGGCAGTGTCCTTCAAGCCGTCAATCCATCCGTATCCAACACCGTCAGAGAACTGCTCCTTTTGACGCCACAAGATTTCCTCTGGCAGATACTCACCAGTGTCGAAAGCTGCTCTCAGAACGTGCTTTTCAATGTGTTCTGGGGTGATCAGCTTGTCTTCCGGTCGAATGTTCATGCACACATCGAGGAATTCCCTGTCGAGGAATGGCACACGGGCTTCCAAGCCCCAGGCCATGGTGGATTTGTTAGCTCTCAAACAGTCAGCGTAGTGGAGGTTCTTGACTCTTTGCACACATTCCTGGTGGAAGGATGGGGCATCAGGGGCAGATCCGAAATAGAGGTAGCCGCCGAAGACCTCGTCAGATCCCTCGCCAGAAAGGACCATCTTAACACCTTGAGCCTTGATCTTTCGAGACAACAAGAACATTGGGGTGGAGGCTCTAATGGTGGTGACATCAAAAGTTTCAAGGTGATAAATAACGTCACGCAGAGCATCCAGACCTTCTTGGATGGTGAAGTGATGCTCGTGGTGGATGGTGCCAATGAACTTGGCCACCTTTTGGGCTGCCTTGAGATCTGGGGCACCTTCCAACCCAATGGCGAAGGAGTGCAGACGGGTACCAGAGGTGTTGATCAACTTACCCTCGGAGTCGACACCAGCCAGGTGGTGGTCGACTGGGTCTTCTGGAGCAGAGAACTTGGTTTCTCTAGCAGCGATGGAGGCGATCAAACTGGAGTCTAATCCACCGGAAAGCAAAACACCGTACGAAACTTCCGACATCAGTCTCTTTCGGACAGCCTTTTCAAGCGTCTCTCTAACAAGCTTCAAGTCAGCGCTCTTGGTTGGAATGAAGGATGGATCCCACCAGTTTGGTTCGTAATATCTGGTGATCTTGTCAGTGGTGGAGTCATAAACATGTCCCGGTGGGAAGGCCTGGATTTGATCGCAGTCGTCGACCAAACACTTCAATTCGCTAGCAAAGCAAACAGTGCCTGGTTTCAGCGAGCTTCGGCCGATATAGAGGGTGGTGATACCAATAGGATCTCTAGCGGCAATGATTCGGTCCTTCTTTGTGTCGTACAATGCGAATGCAAACATACCGTCCATATACTTTGGAGCATCAGCACCATGTTCCAGGTATAATGGAATCACAGCCTCACAGTCTGAGAAGGTCTTGAATGGATAGTCTGGATACTTCTCTCGAAGAAGTTGGTGGTTGTAAATTTCACCGTTAACTGCAAGAGCAATGGTTTCGTCCTCATTAGTAATTGGTTGAGCACCAGTGTCCAAGCCAACGATAGCCAATCTCTCGTGGAGCATGATGCTATCCTTGGTCATGAAGTTTCCGCTCCAATCTGGACCTCTATGTCTAATTCTCTTGGCCAGTTGGAGGGCCTTTGGCTTGAAATCCTGAACGTCAGGATATTTGAAGAAGCAACAAATACCACACATTTTGCGGAAGAATCTTTTTTTATTTTCTTGTACGAGTTGTGTGGGAAAAAAAAAAAAAAGAAGGAAAAAAAGAAACTGAAAAAGTTGTTGGTTTTTTTAAAGCCTCGAGGAGATTTTTATGACTCTACCCTCCTTCCGAAGTTCGGGTGGGTTTAGTACCACCAAAAAAGAGTCACCGGCCCGATCCGTAAAATGAAAATTTTCCAATCTTAGTAATTCTGGTCACGTGAATTTTCACTTTTTTTGAATCACACGTATTTTTGAGCAGTTTGGCACAATGAAGCGGATGGATTTGGTTATTTGGATGTTAGTTGGCAGTTTGTATGGTCAATTGGCGTTGAAAAGGTCGTGCGTGTTGTGAATGTAGAGGTTGAAGACGGGCTTTGACGGATAGCTGTCAGCCGCCATTGCGGCGAAATCTCGGAGTTGCCGCCAGGGCCCAGGGCACGGAAAAGACCGGGAGAAAGATAGATATTACAGATATACGAGGTGGTGTGTTTTAGGTTTGGTCGTATTTTCTGATGAGAGTGGTGTAGGGGTGGTGTATATTGAGAAGGTTTGGGATGTATTGGTGAGATGTATGCGTACTATGGATTGCATTGGGCAATTGCTAAATTGTGAAAGTATGTACGGCGTAAACTTTACTGGCTAGCGTTTGAAGGTACTCAGGGGTACGCATGCATACTGAGCTGTGTGGCTGAGTGTTATCAGTAATCCAGATTGTGCACAGCAGAAATTCTGAAGTTTTCGGAGTGACTGAAAAATTGAGTGCTGCTGGAACACCCTGAGACTACGAATAAAGATGGGATGATTAATATACTCTGGATCTGCGCTGGGTGGGGGTTAGTTCTTTCCACCGATATTCATACGTTTATCTGCAAGAACAAAACCACCAAGATATGCCCGACTCCTGACATCCCTGGAAGTCGGTATCCTCGGGAATTAGGAGTCGTTGATGGCCAGAATTAGTCATTGATGTTAATATTCATAATGAAATGAAATGACATAAAAAAATAATAATATGAGGTATAGATATGCCTATGCATATTCTGCACCTAAGTTTGAGAGTAGTGAATGTATGCATTGTATGTGCATATTCACAATCCTAATTTAGACTATTCCACTCCTTTGATACCAATGGTATAACCAGCCTACAGCAAACCCGCAAATGCCTAACCCTCGCGGGCCAGACTCCACAAAAAGTGATGCGCCAATGATACGGCCGATCCCCACCGCAAACCTCAAATTCGTGGCTGGAGGATAGTCGAAGCATTTGCCTCTAGCATATATCCGCACGCACCACCTCAAACTTCGAGGACTGCATTAGACATGAAATTGAAACGACATTCAACTCCAGGAGGCCGGAACAGAAGCCAGAAGAAAATGAGGAGGCCACAAATACCAAACGAATTCTCTGATGAGGAATTGGAGTACTTGTTTCAATGGCTTGAGAAGGAAGGAAACTTTGAAGAATTCCACCTGTGCTATGGGGGAAGACATGGATCGAGGGTTGCAATGGTCCAGGAGCCCGCCCGTTACATACAATCTACCATGCAGCCAAATCGCACAAATGAACAACTGGTATGGAAGCTGAGGGCTGTGGCGCGCAAATATAACAGATCTGTCAAGTATAACAGGCCATGTCGTCCCACCAACGGGTTGGACGTTAACAGTAGGCTGGATGCGATATACAGGGCCCGCGATATTTCGTTTTACAACCGCTTTTCCATTTACGGTGGTATGCAGTTTGAGCACAGCCGTCTGAACAGCGAGTGGGCGAGATACTCCCCAGAAGCACGCTGGAGATTTATATCGTCTTTGTTGGGTGTGATCCGTTCACACTAGTGAATATAAATATACTGAATATGTTTATAAACTAAGCATACTGGCTGTCTGAGATTTTGTGATTGCTGGGAATATCCCCGCGGAGGCTAAAATGCAATACGCTACATGGGTAGCTATTCGTGCTATAGCGTACTATCCTTCAAATAGTGCCCCTCTCACAAAAAAAGGTAAACTGATAATAATTGGTTGTCGCTTTCTCGGATAATTTAAGTAACTGTATATCCCCTAAAATAAGCTTTTGGGTAAACAGCTTGAACCTCAAAACGCAACATGAAGGCAAAAGGTAATGGCGTCAAACTGCATATTAAACTGGCAAACCAAACCGTTTCCAAAAAGATGATAAAACTTGGATATGCTAAAAACCTCCATCAGCCTCAGAAATTCTACAGAGACGAGCTGGATTGCCTCTTTCAATGGCTTGAACAAGACGCCAATCTTGTCGAATACTACTTGTGCCATGGAGGGCGCTATGGAACCAAGACTGCAATGCTAAAAGGCACATTGCAGTATGTTAGCACAGAACTAAACGTAGAGCGCAGTCCGGAGCGATTAGTGGTCAAGATGAAAAGAATTTTGGCCCTATATGTTTCAATGGAGCAAAACATGGAAGATCTGGAAAATTACACTAATCATTCACGATATATTTACAAAAGATTTAGACGGCTCTTCAAGCGCTACGGCCTTTCCGTCCAGGGTTGTACGGCCGCCGACTTGCTCTTTGACCGTGCCAGTCTCGATTCGCAATGGGCCACTTGCTCTGCGAAATCCCGTTGGAAGATTATTTCTTCCTTGATTAGTGTTATGGATGCATAAAACCTGTCTTTTCAGGTCGTTGTTGTTTCGAATTTATCAGTAGTTATATTATAGTTCCATGTAAAAAAAAAAAAAAAAAAAAAAAAGAGAGAGAAAAGGCAGAAGAAGATGGCATTTCGCCCTCGTGAATTTAGCTACGCGTCTTATACTATGAATTTCTGAGTCATGGGACGGTATATTACTTGTGGTTTCTATACAGAGGTAGCATTCAGCCATTTTTCTACACTCTGTTGCATCAATTCAACCCTCTCAGTCATGCTGACAGTATCCTACCAGTTACCTAGATCCTACTTCTGACACTTGGCCTTAGTTCAGTGATTTTGTCCTCTCACTCTATCTTCCTTCTATCGCTGTGAATTAGGCGTGGGAGAAATGCGGCGCTCACCGCACACAAAATTAAAATTCAAACTAGTTAATATACACTCGAGTCTAAGTGCTGGTGCCTTTTGCGCAAAAGAATGCAGCTGCTGTAACATGGGACTAGCAAAGAAGAAGCATGCAAAGACTCAATACAGCCGTGATGAGATGGAATATATCTTGGATTGGCTAGCGCAGGACGGAAATTTCCAGAAATTCTATAACAAGTCGGTCAGAGGAGGGAAAGCAAAACTATCACGAGAACTTTGTAAGCAATTAACTGACAAATTTGGGGTGGAACGGGATGCACACAATCTTCTCTGTAAAATGAACGAGATGAGGTTCATTTACTATCCTCCAACCAACACGAACTCCAAACGGAAACCCCCGAAGTATTACGCGGGATTACGGCATAGAAACGAAGTCAATGAGCTTGTTTACAAGCGATTTGAAGAAATGGCCAAAAAGCAGGGAGATATCAATGCTCCTGTATCGAATGCTGGCCATGACTTGGAGTTTGATGATGATGCTATCACTGAGCAATTGAAACAGTCTGATGGTGTGTTTGAGAAGTTTTTCCTCAACCGCCTTCATAAGATGATAAAAGGGAATGCTAGGACGGTGAAAAGGTAGCTTATAGAAATTTTATAATTTTTTTGTGTTTTTTGGCTTGGTTCTGACGCAGGTAGTGCATATATACGAGACTACAATTATCCTACGTTTGCTTAATATGCGTATATGATGTAGGTGTGGTAGAACCCGTATTATATCCCATCAGCAAAACAGAACTGGCTACCCAGTGTCAAAAAAATAACGATATAAAAAAAAAAAAATCTATAAATATAAAAGCTAATTAGAGGGTTCTTCCATTTCGACCTTTAATTCGTGACAAATATCAAAACATTCGGCCAACAGAGCATTCAGCATGCCTTGACCTTCAGGGATGGAGTCACCCACCATAAACTTCCCATCCACTCTCAATTGGTCAATCGAAGCAAGCTTCATTTGATATGGGTACAGTTCTCGTGCGGAAGACAAGCCTCCCATTTTCTTAACGTCCAATAAGCATTGGCGGACAGTGGACAACTGATTGTGAATCGGGGTAAGGGCCTCCGACACTGGTTCGGAAGATTCCAGAAGACGGTATATGATGGCGTAACACCGTCGTAGCAAGTACAGCAAAATATTCTGTCCTCGTGGAGAAGGATTGCCTTCGACCTTAAATTTGCCGTCAACCCGCATGTCATCAACCTCTTGCAACTTCTTTTGATATGCATACAGGTCCGTTTCCCGTAAAGTCCAACGATGGGTGACTAGGAGGTTCTCCAACGTAGACTTGACTTCCACTAATTGAGTATATATTGGTTTTAATGCAGGGTCAACTGTTTGTTCGTGGGAGGCAGTAAAGTCGGCAATCAGAGTGTGGCATTTTTCAATCAGTCCGTTTATCGTAGCCTGTCCATTTGGTGTAGACGTGCCAGACTCTTCTTTGACGGACTCGCTAATCTTGCGCAGATTCTCGTTTAATGGTTTCAGTTGGTTAGGACTGAAATTTGGCTTGGCTCCAATCGATAGAATTTCGCGTCTCAACAGGATGAGCTTCTGCAACACTGGTTTCAGTTGTGGGGAGATGGTCAGCATATCAGTCTCCACTTGCTTCAATAATTCACCGCAATAGTCCAGTTTTTGTTGAATGAGCTGGAGCATTTCCGGGGACGTGAAGTCATCGCCACCGTCTTCAGCCTCCTTGCTGAGAATGCTCGTAATCTCCTTTAGCCGCTGTCGAATAGGCTCAATGTCCGCATCTGTGTAGTTGGACGACTCATTCAGATGCTCCAACAGTCGTTGTAGGGTGGCTAACGATGCATAGTTAGCTGGTGCCGTCCGGTTCAATCCCACCGTTAGTAATGCCAAAGACATCAACTGGAAAACATCATCCAAAACCCCGTTAACTTTGGCCGTACGCTCCTCTGGCTTTAATGATACAATGACCCTGATCTGCTCCTTCAGGGAATTAAACATTTCTTGAACGTCAGCGGACTTCAGAAACCTATAGAAAAGATAACACCGTCTGGTTAGGCTTTTTAACTATTTGCTTGTTCCACAAAGCTTAATACTCACGTTGATCGGTCCCTCTTTAGGCCCTGCAGTTGTACTCGGATATCCTGAAGCTTGCTCACAATTGTGTCTTGATCTGTCATATTTCCAATAAACTACAGCAGCTTGGTTTCGTTGTTGTTGTTGTTGGTAACAAAGTGTCGTTGTGTGTAGCAGTCGTATGTCAACTTACCGCCGCAACGGACAATCTCCTCCAGAAAAAAAAAAAAAATACCCGCGTGGCCTAGAGAGAGACAAAAGCCGCACCGGTGGCCCGCCGGGCTGTCAGATCTGATAATCTGCCGAATTTGGCTAACTTTTCAGTGCCACTGTCATGTGGCAGTGAGTGGTGGAATCACTGAGCATGTTGTTCTCGGGAATAAATGTACAAATCTCAGCCGCAATTGCAATTGCTGTTTAGGCTATGACTGTGGGGTGGCCGCGCTTGAATGTGGTTGCATTCAGATATGTGCGGCCTAATCGGAGTGGCTATATAGATCTCTGGAAACATGGTGTTTGCTCTTGTGTTCAGAGTATGCACATAGCAAGGAGAATGCCCTGCGGGCGGCCTTCTTTTCTAGAAAAGAAGCAAAAGCACTAGGACCACACGGAATGAACTAACAAGGTATCACTTTTTCAAATCAAGCGTAACGGCTTCATCACAGCCTACGGGATCTGATCTACCTATAGTAGAAGTTGTGCCTCGCAGAGCTACCTTTTTTTGCTTCTTTTTCGGAGAAAAAAAGAAGCCGCCGGAGGCACCGCAACCTATCGCACCCTCATTGACCAGCTCGCATGAATTAGCCTACGCTCTTGTGTTCAGAGTAGCAAGGAGAATGCCCTGCGGGCGGCCTTCTTTTCTAGAAAAGAAGCAAAAGCACTGGGATCACACAGAGCTACTACGACACAACGGCGTACACGGAATGAATTAACAAGTTATCACTTTTTCAACTCAATCGTAACGGCTTCATCACAGCCTACGCGATCTGATCTACCTACAGTGGAAGTTGTGCCTCGCAGAGCTACCTTTTTTTGCTTCTTTTTCGAAGAAAAAAAGAAGCCGCCGGAGGCACCGCAACCTATCGCACCCTCATTGACCAGCTCGCATGAATTAGCCTATAGAATAAAGAAAACGGTACGATTGCTCCACACACACACGCTACGGTTCAGGAAACAGGAATCGGAGGCTTGCCAGTATCAGTTCACAACACTGTTACCGCCGAGTGGGAACACAATGACGGTCCGATCACTCGCATCTTCGCCAGATCCGGCCACATACAATGGCTTGTTTCGATAAGATCCAGGTCGAAAACAAGGACCGCATCGATAGATTTGGTTAATTAGAGAGCGCCCATTACGCATCATGCACAGGTCCACGCAGATCCCGGCTTTTTCTAGAAGGCGCCAACTGCTGCAGCCGCACGCGTCCTGATTAGGCGATTCTGGATACGGTTCCACCGCATGTGGTCAGCGCACAGGCCGGTTTCACAACTTTATGTTCTCCTAGTTACCTCTTTGGGCCACTGTGGACAAATCCACCATGATGATCTGCATAGCTTATTCTTGCATTAAATTAAAACAAGTGCAACGTAGGCCCGCCTCGGCTGATTTTGGGCCAGTTCGCGAACCGTTTTTTCTCTTTTTGGGATGCACGCCTTGATTTTCCTGATTCGGCAGTGTTTCCATAGAAACGGTGTCGGCACGGCGATCCGATTCTGTTTCAGTGGCGGGTAACCCGGGACGCGTCGTAAAAAAAAAAAAAAAGACGCGTCGCAAAGCGATGGAGTGAGAATTTTTTTTTTTTAATATATTAAAAAAAAAAAAAAAATCCACGTATTTTATTACCTTTTTTTTTTTTTTTTTTTTTAAAAAAAAAGGAGAGTTCTAAACGAAACCACCAAAAAGCCTATCCCAAAGTCCTTATTTACGCGCCACTTTACACCTCTACCAAATCCCAAGCTCAACTTCTTTGTTCCCGCCCGCCCATTACCAGGACAACGCCCCCTCCCCCTTAATTACCATTCCAAAAAAGGGAAAGCTATACATCTATATATATAACCGGGGCAACCACCATCGCCACGCACACATCCACATTACACACCCAATGCAGCCTGATAACACCGTAGCTGATAAAGTGCTCAAACGGGCCCAAATCTCCCGACTCTCTCGAAATCTCAAATGTCGTCTGGGCCTGGCCTCCTTCAAGGCTTCTCGGGGCTTACATAATATGTCCTTTGAGGCAATTGAAAGACAGACGTTGCCACACGTGAAGCCAGCCCCAATGCTCACCGGCTCACCCAAGCTCTCGAGTCCAATCGTGTCAAAGCGAAAGCGACCCAGCGATGATGTCGATTTTGGTCAGGTCTATTCACCCAAAATCACTAAAAAATCGCGACCCACCCAGCAGCAGCAGCAGCTGCCTCCGTCTTCACCGCTCACCCCAAAGTTAGTAGCGTCCTCGTCCACACACATGTCGCCACCTTCCACCCCGCCTCCACGAACAGACGACCAACAGGGTGCAGACCTGCTCATGTTCTTGGCCACTTCTCCGTCTCCCGTGAAGAAACGGGGCGTTCCGCGGACCCCTACTAACCTCAACTCGTCTCCGGTGTTCCACACGCCGCAGCAGTTCAATTTGAACGATTATCTACACATTGCCACGCCGTCGCCCTCACACAAGCGATGATGAACATTCAAGAGATGCCATATTTATTTTGATCGATGTCCGTCCTCTGCCGCCCTATTATTATTATTAATCTTGTACTTCTACCGGTGGTGCGCTCTGCGGGCTCATAATTTACAGTCAATTCACGTGTGGGGCGGATCGTGCACTCACTCACACATTGGGGGGGAGTCATTCTGTGGGTTATATTAGTTCTTTTCTAGAAAGAAAGACCAAAGACACTGGAGTGAGCCAATTCACGCGCGTGAGAGTTCTTTTTCTACAAAAGAATCAAAAGCAATGGACTTTTTTTTTTTTTATCTACTATCTCACATACCACGTCTCGTGTAACTCTCTGGCCCTGCTGGCTTCTAATTAATTTATTCTTAATCACACACAAAAAAAAAAAAAAAATACTACGAGATATATTACCCGCTAGTACTTGGTTCTTAGGGGCGACATGCTCGTTTCGAACACGTTTGATTAGTTACGTCGTACTTACTCTCTGTTCCCAAAAATACCCGCCTCCAATGGTGCTTTTGGTAACTAATTAACCCGCAGAGCTGCCTATGCTCTACACTGGGTAAATATAAAAATGGTCCGTTTCCACCAATCAACACACCACATTTCGATCGTCGTGGGCAAAAAGTAAGTACATGTTAGCTTCTCCTCTACGCTGTACCTACATGTACATGCACCCTCTCACGTCAATTTTTTTTTTTCTCGTGGCGAGTACTTATATGCATCATTATTATCTAAAATTTTACTAATCTTACTCTCACGAAGTCACGTGATGCATACTAGCCACAAGAAAAAAAAAAAAAAAGAAAAATCCCAGTGGCAGTGGCTGATGTAAGATTTGGTCAGCATGCACATGAACTGATTAACAAAAAAAATCTTTTTATTTTATTTTATTTTTCATTTTTAATTCATTTTTTTTTTTTTTTTTCCAAAGTGTCTCAACTGACAGTATATACTGACCTCATATATATATCCAAAAAAAAAAAAAAAAAAAAAATGGTGGTGGCTAGAAAAATTGCCAAAAAAATACATGCTCTCGAAGAGCCGGAAGGCGACGGTGCACGAGTAAGACGATCAATTGGAACCACGAGCACGCCACACTTCACGCCGTTTTTGATCCTGGATCATCTAACGGCTCCAGGCAATGGCTTCCCTGACCATCCACATCGTGGACAAGAAACCGTCACGTATGTGCTCAAGGGAAAAGTAGCCCATGAAGACTTCACCGGGTCTAATGGCACCATTGGACCGGGCGATTTACAGTTCATGACCGCGGGCCGCGGAATCGTGCATGCAGAGATTCCCAAGAAGGATGATAACGGGAATGATCCTGAAATTGTCCAGCTGTGGGTCGATCTGCCAAAGGAGTTGAAGGGCTGCAAGCCCAGGTATCGAAACCTGAAGGCTAAGCAGATACCCACAGTCCGGCCTTCTGAGAAGGTGGAAGTGAAGGTCATTGCTGGTGAGTCGTATGGCACCCAGCATGCACCACAAAACCTGACCCAGACACCAATTGTGTTTTACGACTATACGGTTCACCCAGGAGGAATTGCCGAACAGCCCATTCCGGACGACTTCAACGGACTTCTCCACGTGCTGAGCGGAACGGTGAGAGTGAATGAAAAGCCAGTTAAAAAGCACCACACCGTCCTCTTTGACACGTCCGGAGACACAATTGAGGCCAGCGTTGATGAAAAATGCAAGGAACCTGCGCGGTTTCTCATTGTTGGTGGCAAACAGCTGGATCAGCCCATCTTCCAGGAGGGGCCGTTTGTGGCAGTATCTCGGGAGGGCGTGAAACGGGCGCTGACCGATTATCAAGGTGCCAAACATGGGTTTGAAAGGAGCAGAGGTTGGAAGAGTAAAATTGCACTGTGATTGCGGCCATAGCTATTAAACAAACTACTAGAAGGAGCTAGCTAACTACATCAGTGCATGCATACTACTAGTAGCCATACTAGCCCTAATAGCTAGCTAGCTAGTACCACTGTGTGCATAACCAGTGGTGCTATGCATAGTAAGTGGGGCAACTCACATGGCTGGGTAAAAAAAAAATACCGGCGAGGTTTGTGGGGCCACCACCACACCCCAACAGCAATTTGCAACATGATAGCTAAGCATGATAACGGCTACATAATATTATAATCGGCGAATAATAATAATAATAATAATACGTATTTTCTTATAATCTTGAGAAGAACAGGGCGATATATAGCACATGCTGCCAACTGCAACAGCCGTCTCTTCTTCTCCATCAGTTGAATTCTAGTGTATATTGCATCATCTCAAAGACGCGTCTCCCTGGATTCGAAGGACGCGAAAAAAAAAAAAAAAAAATTTCACGCCGCACAACTCGTATCGGTGAGTGTTCAAACAAGGGTTAGGTTTCTAAGCCACTACCTGCATGTGTTTTCGTTTCAAAAAAAAAAAAAAACGGGGGCCGACGCCGAGAGGCTAATTATAAACACATTCCTGACAGGTCCGCAGGCCGACTGACGTTGCTACGTGACAGATATGCATGTTTTGATGTGGGAAAGGTAGCAGCAGTCCACAGGCAAAGTCCCCAAGTCCACATAGAAAACTCTGGAGAGACATGAAAGGGCCGTTTACTTTAAAAAGGGCGGGAGAGAAAAATTTCACAAGCGAAACGGGGAATCGGAGCGGCTCGCCGAGGCCGGTAGGAGAGAATTTTGAAAAAAAAAAAAAAGAAAATGCGCGCCATGCACGCGACGGTTAAGGGAGTAAAATGACGATCATTGCATATGTGGGCTCAGTGTGCGTCGTTTTCTCTTTGAGGCAAAAGTTTAAGGAGTCAGGAAGTTTCTGAGGTGTTTCAAAATTTTTTTTTTTTTTTATTATTATTATTATTATTATTATTTTTTTTTTTTTTTTTTTTAATCCTCTCCTTCTAACTCACTCACTCACTCACTCATTTTCTCTCCAGCTTAATAGGAAGGACGCTCTTTTTTTTTTTTTTTTTTTCCTCTTATATACACAGTTTTTGTTTATTTTTATACTCTTATTTTTTTTTTTATTTTTTTGGAGGAGTACACACTCAACAGCGCACACGCACACACGAACCCCTTAATAACGATACACACTCATTCACCCAGAGAAAGAGAGTGGGCCGTACACACACACACACACACACACACACAAGGATGAAAGTAACTAGACTACTATGGACCGCTGCCGTGCTCAGCACGTCGGTGGTGTTCGCACAGGACATGGCGGGCTGCTACAAGGATAAAGGAACGCTCACTGGAGGAAAATCAATGGAGTTCAACTCCGTAGGGGCCTGCTCCGATTACTGCAAGCAAAAGTCAGCAGGCGTGTTTGCCATGCAAGGCTCAAAGTGCTATTGCGGAAACACCATCCCAGGAAACAAGGCCTCGGATTCGGCATGTAATAAAAAGTGTCCTGGGTTCCCCAACGACAAATGTGGTGGTAGTGACGAGTTCTCGGTTTACACCGTCAACGGAGCCGACGTATCCTCAGCTGCACCATCATCCTCCTCCACCTCATCATCCTCGTCGTCGTCATCAAAGACCAAGAGCTCCTCCTCGAGCACCAGCACCAGCAGCAAGAGCAAGAGCAGCTCAAGCAGCAAGTCCAGCTCCAGCTCCAGCTCCAGTGCGTCGTCCACAAGCTCAAAATCCTCGTCCACATCAACCCCGTCATCCACAAAAAGCTCTGATAAAAAAGCATCCGGTATCTCCGGCGGAGCTATTGCAGGTATCGTCATAGGCATTGTGGCCGCCTTGGGCATCATTGGCGCTACCATTGTGTTCCTCAAGAAGCGACGAAGAAACGACGACTACAACCCATCCACCTCCCCAGACGGCTTTAGAGACCCATTCGGCGTCCATGAGCCAAAGCCCCCAGCCCCTGGCCCTGGAGGCCCACCTAACATGGCTGTGGATCAGCGACTCAACCCTGCAATGTTGGGCGAACGACGCATTTCTGATGGCTCTCTAGCTGATGAACAGGACTATTCTAGAAAGATTCTTCGTGTAGCTAACCCGGACAGCTAATTTTTGTATTGTATAAATGAATTACGCATCTACTCTAATGTCGGTCCCTCCCCTCCCCGTCTTGTTCTCGGCTAAAAAAAAAAAAAAAAAGGATAAGCTCTGCATGAGGGCCTAGCGGTCACGTGGTGCTGTGGAAATGGAATGGCAATTTCAATGTCTTCAATTTCCAATTGTGCTCCCCATCACGTGGTGCCGTGAAATGAGATGGATGGCAATTCGTCTTCACCAAGAGTGGCGGACTTTAATCGTTGACGACTATCCAAATGGACAACCTATATAGTTAACCGTTAGTAACTAATAAGATTGTATATAGCGTGAACAGGGGAATGACGGAGTTTCTCGAACGAAAAAGAGCAAGGGAAAACTTCCTCCACCAAGCCAGTACCAAATAGTTCGGCTGTAACTCACCTGCAAAGTTCTCCCTTGGGCGCTAAGAGCAATGATAAACTCCTTTGGATGCATAATAGCAGAATCCGCTGTCATAATAAGTACTACGTGACCTTTCCGTTAGAACCGTGCTTTTGCTTCTTATTTGTACATATGTTCCATCTTGCAGTTGCCAATTGTATTTCAATAAAGGTTGCATCTTTTTATATATAGTTTGGTACTTTTGCTGCCCGCTTTTCTGGAGAAGAGGACCGCCCGCAGGGCAATCGATCCATATGTACAGTTGTTCTACCTTTGCAATCACCATTGTATTTCAATCAAGGTTGCAACTTATAGTTTGGTACTCCGTATACATTCGTACGAATGGTTTCCTCTGGCTAGTTAAGGTTTGTTGGATCGGGTTATGTTCTGTAAGCTGCCTGTATTATTCTTCCAGCTGCATTGGCTCTCCTTTTGACCGCGTGATATTATAACCTGACTAGGCTCTCTCAGAGTTTCCCCCGTTGCTAAGACTTGTCAGCACACAGCTGTTTCCAGAAGCAGGACCTGGACTATCCCGCAAGCGAGAGTCTGCGCCCCGTCTTCGAGGAACCATAAATTCCAAAAAAAACCAAAAAAAAAAAAAAAAAAAAAAAAAAAAAAAAAAAAAAAAAAAAAAAAAAAAAAAAA